>CM029640.1:49915970-50091088 GCA_017311315.1 Dendrocalamus latiflorus
GCTGGCGCTGCTGGTTGGATTGGACGGGGCGCGATGGCGATTAAGCGCCACGGAGGTGGAGCGATGAAACCTAGTGTCTCTCTGTGTGTGTGGGAGAGAGACGGAGAGAGAGAGCGAGGAAGACGACGACGACGCGGCGTAATGGGAGGGGAGCCTGGCCGCTTCAATGGGAGGAGGAGATGAGGAGGAGGAGGAGGAGAATGGGAGGCCTGCAACGGAACGAACGCCGCCACTAGCTAGCTAGTGTGTCCGTAAACTCTACTACCACGACAGCACGACTAGAGGACATCTTTTTACTAGCTAGCTGTGAACTAATCTTGCTTAATTAATTAATCAGTTGATGGGATTGCGACTTTTTTTCTTCCTCCATATCTTACCAGTAGCAGCTTAAAGGAGCAAGGATTTGTTCGCTTCTGTGTGTCTCTCGATCTTGATGGGACCATCATCCCATCTTTTATTTGTTTTCTTCATTACTACAATTACCATTAGTCTGTTATTCCTCCAGCTAATTATGTCCTGCCCGGACCCTGAATAGTGAGTACTACTGGTAGGAAGGATCGATAGGAGTACTACTGTCTTTTCTCTAACAAAAAAGTTGCCTCCAGTTTGACAAAAAAAATTCAACAATAATGATAAGTACTCACTCATCATGATATTGTTCTGATCAATTTGGCTTAAGCTTCTAACTTTCGGCTTATTTTTCACTATTCACAAATTTCGTTTTTTTCTGAATTTTTGGCTTTTTTTGTGCTTTTTTGCCGGTTCTTTTTTCCCGTATTTGTGTTGTATTATACGTAATAGGCTAACATATTTTTTATATTTTTAAATTTTTTTAAATTTAATTATGCTAAATAAGCCTCTGTCAGCTACAGTATTTTTTCAGCCAGTTACAGTGCTTTCAGCCATAAGCGACAAGAAAAGCCCAACTGATCACCACCCCTAACCAGCTAACGATCGACTACTGAACTAAATTAAATGAAGTAAAAAAATCCACATTTGGTCTTTAACTGTAGCTGCTGTTCAATTTTAGTCCCACCTCTCTGGTGCCACTTACTTGTACTGAAAAAAAGTAACTTATGGTTAAAATTTTATTGTAGTTGATTGAAATTGTACTATAGTTAATGGTGGCTTATTTGGCATAATTAAATTTTAAAAAAAATAGATTAGCCTATCATAGACAATGTAAACGAATATGGGAAAAAAGAACCGGCTAAAAAGCTAAAAAACCAAAAAAGTCAGTAAAGGACGAAATTTAATAATAGTGAAAAATAAGGCAGAAATCAGAAGTTCAAGTCGAAATGAGCTGGGCCATAAGATCTCGATCGGATTCTTTTGGACTTAAAAATCGGTTTATACTTGTACTGTCTACACTAATTAGCTTTTAAACGGTGCGTTTTTTTCAATGCGATATCAATAGAAAAATTGTAGTAAAAAGTGTACTGAGTTTAATTATACCCGTCCGAAATCACATATAACTATTTTCTCTGTGTACTGCCTCTCACAAACAGTCAGAATTCAAATATTATATTTGAGCCATCAATCATAAGTCATCAGTCTAAAAGAATTCACCCGAGCTCTTTTCTCACTCCTACCGTTGTATGCAGCACAGACAATCAAGAGTCCCCCTGCTCTGCTGCTTTGGGCTGGCCCGTAAGATACTGGTACTTGTAGCCAGTACAGTGCACAGGCTGGCTAGGAGGAGTAATGTATTTTTGGTGCCGCCGGCCGGGCCGGGTGCGACGATCCACACAGGTACTACAGCCAATCAACGCCCTGGCTGGCTAATGTTCATGGTACTATACTAGTACTAGTATTATTATTTTTATTTATCCTAGGGAAGAGCTCAGCTCACCCATTTGGACCGTATCAATAATATTAATTATCTAAAACATCTCTAGTGTGAATCTCCTGCTACGAGTAAAAATGTCTTGGATTTCCGTTATCCATTGGGTGCTTTGCTTCCTATTGCCGCCTTGGATGATAACCAATTCGCCGTAGCACCAAGTCAAAGCCTTCCCTGCACCTCCTGCCGACCGTACATGGAATGGCTTAGCGCTGCATGGCATCTTGACCATAACTAAACTAGACGGTCATAAACCATATATTAGGTGGGATATTTGGATCGATTTTCTGTTATGATTTTTCACATTTGAACGGACCCATAGTGTGTGGCGGTAGGTACGCCTTCTAAAAAATTCAACTTACCTGCGTCTACATATACCTCATATATATGGATGGAAGCTTTCCTGCGCCTGTGAAATTCTTACGTCACCAAGCTAACGTTCACATAGTTGCACTGTTCTACATTGACCACTCCATCCTATCTACGGGCTTGTTCTTTTTGGCTGACACTTATAACTTTTAGCTGTAGTTTGTGGTTTTTAAACTGTTTATATGAGAGATTACAAACAGAAACTCACGTACGGTTTTTACCAATATAAATTAAACAAAGTTGATATAATATGTACTACAATTAACTAGTAGATTCTATCTTGAAAAAACACTTCGTTTAAAATCTAGTTACTATAGAAAAGCTAAAAACTAAAAAAAATAGGGCCTACTACTACTATATATGTCTTGGATTTTGGTTTCCCGTTATCTCGACTTTGTTTATCCCGGTCGATGCTTCGTATTGGCATTGGGTCAACCGGCGTGGCGACATCAAAGTCAAACTTGTACATGACCTAACATAGACGGCTGTATATGAGCCCACGTGCCAGTGGCTGAAGAACTGGTGCGTGCCCCCCCCCCCCCCCCAACAAGTGATTAGAAGAGTAAGCATGTGCCGACATCATACCGTAGGCCACAGTGATTAGATTAAGGTTAGGTCAGGTTTTGGGCGAAGTTAATTAGTGCTAGTAATACAAGCTAGGACACGATGAAGGCATCGTCGAGCAACGCAATCGAATGCTCCACCACCTGGATACACGCACTCCCTCACAGTGACGGATCGAGGCTCAGAGCTAGCTAGGTTTTAGCTCTAGATCTAAGATCAAAAATTCATTATAAATTTTACAAAATATCTTATATATATTAAATATCATTTATGATGTACTGTCTAGTTCAAGGTGTTGCTCTAATCTGACTCCGCCCCTACTCCCTCACGAAGATGGTAAGCTCGGACTGCAGCACCACACGACTGGAACCCTAAATCAAGCAAAGCTTAAAGAAATCAAGGAAGAGAGATCGCTTTCGGGCATGCCGGCCAAAAGAAATCAGACGCACACTTTTCACGGTACCACCATCATCACCAAATTTGGAAGGGCTCGATCGATCCATCCATTTGGATGGGTTGTTCATCTGTCTCAATTACGTCCGTCTTGCCAAGAAAATTAAGAGCAACATAGAAGGATCTGTGATGTAATAAGCAGAACAAAGTGACAGGAATAACACGATCACATAAACAATCGAAATACTCTGTTATCTTGCTAGTGCTTTGCATCTAGAAATTAATTAAAGGTTTGATCATGCATCGATGCTGCTGTTGCTAGTTGATTATTTGAGCTGGTGGCAGATAGCGCGCTACCTACTACCCCCATGGATTAATCAAATGCAACTGTTGGGAAGGAAGATGCAAAGCAGTACATATTTTGGAGGGCAAGTTGCCATCGATAAGCACTGGTTTTTCTGCAATCTTTGAAAAATAAAAAGTAGAATATATTCTAGAAATCAAAGTGGTCAGGCCTCAGAGCAACTCCAGCAGTAGCCCTCAAAACAGGGCCCCTACTTTTCATTTAAGAGCTCCCCCTATTTTTGAGGGCCCAATTTTTTTTGCATCTACTCCAACAGCACCCCTCAAATCTAAGCCCTCAAATCCATTCCACTACACACTGACACATGGGACCCGCGAGCGGAGGAGTCGGGCGACGGGCGGAGGCGCCGGCGACGGGCGAGGCGGCGGAGAGCGGAGGCGGCGGGCGAGGCGGGGGGCGAGGCGGGGGGCGAGCGGGCGGCGGAGGCGGGGGAGTCGGGCGAGGCGGGGGCGAGCGGGTGGCGGAGGCGGGGGATTTTGGGGGGGTGCGTGGGGGATTTTGGGGGCGGAGGCGGGGAATTTTGGGGTGGAGGCGGGGGAAGTTTCGCGAGAGGGAAAAAACTGTAGCATGAGAGCCAGGGGAGGGCCCCTGGGAATGAGGGCTTGGAGACCTCATTTGAGAGGCCTCCTATTTTTGAGAGCCAAGTAGGGGCCCTGTTGGAGTTCAGTTTTTGCTCTGGCTCTCAAATATGAGGTTTGAGGGCTCAAGTAGGGGCCCTGCTGGAGTTGCTCTCAGGAGTTGAGGAGTGACTGTCACCGTCTTTGAATGAAAATGGGCTATTCACAATCGTAAGTACTTTCTGGGTTCTTTTCATTTGGTAATTGTCTATATGAACATATGCCACCTAAACATTTTCTTTATTGTACAGAAAGATTGAAAAGGAAGTGATAGTTTGTATAAAACGAAAGAAATAAACAAAGAAAGAATGAGTAGTGATATTGGGCTGTAGCGGATTTCAGATAGCGGGTGATAATATTAGGCAGTGTTTGGTTCGAGGGACAGGGACGTCCCAGATAGGATATCCCACCTTAGGGTGGTGTTTGCTTCTGGGACAAGCAGAGTCAAGGACATCCCACTAGGAATATTCCTTGTAGATCTGGGACCAGGCAGTCCTCTTTTTTTCATGGGACAGAGTCATCCCACGTGGGATAGAGTCATCCCACCTCTTTGTTTTTTTAAGTACTATTTTGTTTAAATTTTTTTTAAAAAAACTCAAAGGCTTATGTGTACAAACATATCAACAATAGCCTTCAAATTTTTTTAAAAAAAAACTCAAAGGCCACACATGCCCCACCTTCATCCTTTTTACCACGGTTTATAGTTTTTAGCTGTGGTTTATAGGTTTTGGACTATTTATATGAGAGATTATAAAGTAACAGAAACCCACGTGCGATTTTTACCAATATAAATAAAGTTGGTATATACATACAATAATTAACTAGTAGACGCAATCTTAAAAACCATCTTATTTAAAAACTAGATACTGTTAAAAAAACCTAAAAACTGAAAAATAACGTACCGAAGAAGCAGCATCTCGTGCCGTGCGTGCAAATGAAATTGGGGTGGCTCCAACACGATCGATCGACATGCCCGGATTCAGGAAGGAAATCGAGCGACACGATGGGTCGATATGCTGACACTTGGCCTATATGTCCACCTGACCTGTCGTGGGTGCATCAGATCCACACATGCAAACACGCACGTGGTGATAATGTCTGTCCGTACCTTTTGCTAGTAATCGCTCGCTCTCCGCTCTGCTGGCCGATATTCAATGATGCATGCTCTATCCTGCAAAAATAATAATAATAATAATAATAATAATAAAATTGATGTGTGCTCTGGGCCAGCTTGGCTTGGCAGCGATCGATCGATACAAATGCTAGTACCTAACACCAATTTGCTGATTTGATGTCGCCCGCCTCCTACATATTTCCTTGATTTTTACTCCCATCTACTACTATTACATTCGAGAGAAAGCACGCACTAGTTAGCTAGGTATCCTCTAGCTTTTAGAAGCCGCTGACCGTAAATATGTTTTTTTCTTTATATTATTTGTATAGACATAATAATTTGTTATTTTCTTTTTTAATTAAATGCCTAGATTAAAAGTTAATAGTTGTTTCAATGCTACTTCAATCAAAGCCGACAGACACAGCCAAGAAAAAACTGTTTTAAATGGGGCCTTAGGCCCCGCTCAGTTGGGCTGAAAAACCGTAGCTTATGATTGAAACTGCATTGTAGCGGCTGAAATTTCACTGTAGCTGAAGGTGACTTATTTGGTGTAATTAAATCTAAAAAATTTAAAAATAGAAAAAAATATATGCTAGCTCCTCACGGACAACGCAATTGAATACGGGGAAAAAGAGAACCGGCAAAAAAAAAGTCAAAAGTTAATAAAAAGATAAAATTTATAAATAGTGAAAAATAAATCAGAAATTAAAGCTGAAATGAGCGAAGTCTTAATGTCACGAACATAGCGTCGCTTTGGAGGTCTCAAAAGAAAAGTTATAGCGCGCTAATGGCTACCTAATTAGAACACTGCCTCGATGATGGACGGATGATTTTTAATCATACGTAGCCTACATATTAGGTATACAATCAGCCTATAGCCTCACCAACGATATGGACGTCAGATGGACCGGGTCTAAATGAATGAATTTTTTTTTTTTTGTGTGGATTTGCTTCATCGGACGGCACCGCACTCACACTATGCAGCGCAGGTTTTACGCGACCTCACACTCATCCACACCACGCATTCTAACACTAACAGCATGCATCACCCTAAACCGGCAGACCGACCTCGTCGTATGCGATTCTCCTACTCTCTCTCTCTCTTTCGTTCTTTCTTGACGCCACACCCGTTCTCTTTCGGCCGTCTAATCGAAGCAGCTGCTAGCATCGAATCCCAATCTCGGATACGGTACACTTTGGGCCCTCTCACTCTTGCTTCCTAGTTGACCTATCTATTGCAATACAATAATAGTTCACCCTGTTCTTATAATTCACATATGTTTCGGTGTAGGCCACTCAGCATGTCTACTAAATAATATGGGAAAAAACACACACACATGGTGTAGTACCTTCGACAATTAAGATTACCACACAAGTAACGATTTTTAATAGTATATTTTTTAAAATAATATTACATAAATATATCGCCGCCTAAAAACTTATAGAAATAACTCTCTATCAGCATTTGAATTGACGACAGATACTCTATCGTCATTTCAAATTGCGACAGAAGCTCTGTCGTCAAACAAACAGATGACAGAGAGCCACGTCGGTGCCACAGTTTCTATTGTCTAATTCAATTGGCAATAGAGAAACCAATCACCAATAGAAATGGAGACAAAAACTAGCCTTGATTCAATCGTCATTTCAAATAGCGACAGAGACCTCCGCACCATCTGTCGTCTGGCGACAAAAGCCAAGGTATAAAAGTTGCCACACTATATGATTTCTCGTATGAGCACGAGATAACCCTCTTCTCAACAACGCAGTGGCGGATCCAGCGGTGGGGCGGGGGGGCTCGAGCCCCCCCTACCGCTATCGGACCCTTGGAGCCCCCCTGGAGCCCCCCTTAAATTTTTAGCCATAGATGTATAATGTAGAAGGGGCTGAGGTCGAGCTGAAGGTACTTTAGCCCCTTCAAAAAAATTTCCTGGATCCGCCACTGCAACAACGTGATGAAGAGGTAATGGCAACCACATGCATCGCGACAAGTCAATGTGCAGCCTGTTCATTTAGCATAGACCGAACAATTCAAAACGTCATCATGTTGCATTTGTGGTTCTGTTTTACGTATTTATGAAGTTCGAGCCCAACCCAACAATTAGCACACTACAACCATCACATTTTTAGCTAGAATGCGAAATGAATCTTTTTTCACAACACAAATATCAATTACAATACGCAATGGTATTTATTGAACAAAGTTAAAAGAAAAGAATAAAAAGTGTCTCCAAAATTATTAATCAACTTATATTTAAATAAAAGTTTGTAAGACTAAAATAACTTCCATTTATAATTGGACGATGTATCCATAAAATTTCGTGAAACATATAACGAAGAAAGAAATGTAAGGACAGTTAATTGCATAGGGTGACAGTGTAGGTAGGTGTTGACATATAGTGACTCACATCGTAACCTATTAGGACTTGTAAACTTCTTGATGAAGCTACGAATTACAGGGCACGTAGGGTTTGATTATGTGCATATGTTCACCTCACTACTTCCATGATACAAATGGCAACATGCACAAACTACTGACCTAAACTACAACTAAGATACATGTGCGTCTTTTGAAAGTCATGTTTGCAGTCATTCGCGTATACATTTGGGTCCAGCGGTGTCTTTCCCTTGTCTCCCCTGTGTGCTTTGGCTTTCGCGACGATCGCCCAGTACTCAGCTTTCACAACTTCTATAGGCTTATCCTAGTCCGAAATAACCTGCCATCCAGTAGGGGGCATCGAGGACCATCGACACCTTCCCTTTGTCTTCCACCCTCTCGGCATTTCCCTTGTCCTCTAGGGTGTAAAGTTTCCAACGTTTGATGTTCTTGGGTGCCACTAGGTAGTTCAGCATATATATTTGCTTGATGAATGCCCTGTCGTATTTATTATAGCTGTCGATCCATTGAAAGAAGTAGCAATGCTCGGTCACCTATGGCCTATAGGAATGCACGGAGGGACCTAGCGATATGTGGAACAAAAGTTGCAATGTGATTTATCAATACGTAGCATTCACTTATGCGAATATCGCCGTAGGTGTAGTGCGCCAGGGCGACAGTTACTAGATGTGTCAATAAAAATGATGTGTGCTAGATTACCGCAGTCGCACTGTGGCGTGCAAACTCTGGTGACACAGGTACATCCTTGCATGAATTGTCAGGGTAGGATCCCTTCTTCTTGACCACCCACTTCCGCTTCCCAAGCATCTCTCTGTAGTTCGACATCCCAAACACAGTCGGAGTGATGCCCTCTACTGATCCTCTCTTCTTCCTCCTCTCTTCCCCTATTTTCAATATTAGCTTGAGTGTAGTGTTGGCTCTGGACAGAGAATCTAGCCCCTTTTTGTAGTAGCTCATACATAGTGCTTGGGAGTAAATTTTGCCCAACGAAAGAGCACTCACGTCCGCGAGAACGAATCTTGTAGGCACAGGGCAGATCACGTTGGTGTTAATTCACAAAGGAAAGATGGTGCATGCTATCAAATCACTAATAAAAGCTGGTGTATGTTGTTAAATCACTAACAAAAACCAGTATGTGGTGTCGACTCACTAAGAAAAGATGCGGCGGGCTGTCAATTCACTAAGGAAGCCTGGTGTGTGTTGTCAAATCATTGACAAAAGCTGGTGAGTGCTTTCAATTTACTAAGGAAAGCTAGTGCGTGCAATCAACTCACTGAGAAGAGATGTCGTGCGCAGTCAATTCACTAAGGACAAGATGCTGCATGCTGTCAACTCATTGAGAAAAACTAGTGCGTGCTGTCAACTTACTGAGAAAAGCTGATGTGTGCTATCAAATCACTGAGAAAAGTTGTCGCGTGCTTTCATTTCACTGACAAACTCTAGTGCGTGTTGTTAGCTCACTGACAAAAGCTGTCACGTGGCAGCAACACGCTAACAAAAGCTAATGTGTATTGTCAATTGACTAAGACAAGCTGATGTGTATGATCATTTCACTCAGAAAAAGTGTTGCTCCTTATAGAACATTGCACACGAACACGGCGGGCCTTGATAACTCGTAAAACACAAATAGCACCATACACAAATCATCAAACTAAATTACATCTAAGATACATATAGTCATTGAAGAACAGAAATGATATTGATAGGCATAATTCTAGTAGGCCGACATTAACAGACATAATTCTAGTAGGCCTTGAGGGGAAATGCCCCTAAGGCAAAAAGGAACACCGTAGGGCACCCATATAGAGTGGCGGTTATCAGGGCGACATGGACATGGCTGATTGTCGCTGTAGTGGTAGACGCAATTATAGCTCGGGTTGACGTAGCAGTAATATGGGTGGTAGTCATTGCCGAGGTGGACCACCTCCTTATTGTTTCTCTCCCTGATCCTCTGTCTATGGAGCTCGTCGTTGTTAGCCCTCTTGGTCTAGAGTTGCTCCCACAACTCCTCCAAGCAGATTTGACGAGTGTGGATGTAGACTTAAGCAGGTATTGCATACGGTTGATCCACCCATTCAGTGAACTTGCAATCTACGGTCTGTAGGCAACACGAGATGATTACAAGTGGTGCATGCGTGAAGGTGTAGGTAGTAAATGAACCACTTACCAGGAACAGAGGGCTGCGAAAGAATTAATGTCCTGGATGCATATCGCCATCACAAACCTAAACCACCGCATCAAGTTCATGCTTACATTGTGGCTAGGGCTCAGGGATGTATGCGTAGTCACGGAGTGGATTTCTAGGGGTGTAGCACTCTCTAGTATTGAGCGTTAGATCGAGACTTGGGGGTGCATGGTCTAGATGGGCGTAAGTGCTCGTGTCTTCAAGGTAAGGATCACGACCTTGAAACCCTGTCTGTGCCTATCGTCCTCTCCCACGCCTGTAGGTTCCAACCCTGTCTGCCATGCTTTTTCTCCTCTACTATTCTCCTTCTGTCTATTTGTATTGACTTGAAATGAACTTCGACTGGTTCTCTAGGCTTCCAGAGGCAACAGATGGTGCAGGGGTTTTTGTCGCCATTTTTATTAACAACTGATCTGCCTGTCGTTGTTTCAAATGGTGACAGAAGTTGGCATCTTCTGTCCAGCCCTCCACCCCAGATTCAAATAGGGACGGAGGAATTTTTTTGTAATTTTTTAAGCATTGCCACAGTCAACAAAAATAAATATAAAATCAATTTTTTTAAAAAAAGAACTCATGTTTATGTCACCAATCGAAATAGCAACAGATAGTGGACTATCGCCAATCCAATTGGCGACAATTACTCTATCGCTGGTCCAATTGGCAATAGAAACACTGTCGCCGGTCCAATTGGTGACAGAGACGTCCACGCTGCCACGTACTCCACGTAGGTCAATTGCCATTTGAAATGGTGAGGGAATCTATTGCTATTTGGATTGGCGACATAAGATTATTTCTATGATTTTGGTAATCAACGGTATATTTATGTGATATTAATAAAATAATAATTATTTAAAAATCCACAAGTAAAAATAACTCTAGAGTTCAAACCAATTGTGGTTCACGGCCCCTTTTTCCCAGAAAATTAACACAAAGAGATTTGTCAAAAAGATACAATACGTGACTTTACAGGTAGGATGGGCAGCATCAATGGGTAAAAACCAGGCCTCCATGTTCTACCCATAACACCTGGTAGTTTCATCAGAATATCTACATCAAAGAAAAGACACCATAAGAACATGGCATAGCAACACCCAAGTAAAACAAAACTCAATCTTACACACCGGACGATAGCATATGTCTTGCAGATAAGCTTACCTGGCCAAATCAGACTTCACCGAAGTCCATCCACTAAAGTTTCTGTACCAGCAGAGCTCATTTTGCATATACAGTCAGCCTTACTCGTGCTGTGACTTCAGGGTGCAGCTTAATCTCTGCAACATACTCCCCAATTTCACGAATTTCTGGAACAGTCACAAGACGCTTGTCGACATCCCTACATGAAAACAGTGTGCAAGTAAGCAAAACAAGAAAAATGAAAGCATAGTTAGCCCCACTTAGAAGGACGTACCTATTAAGTTGAGACTTTATTATGTCAACAAGATCTTGTGACGTGACACTGTTGTAGAATAAAGCAAAGTGTTAGAAAGTGTAAACAAGAAAGAAATAAGATTGATAAAGAATTGATTATTCACTTGCCTCCCAAAGATTTGTTTGCCTTTTCCACCTTTACGTGGCACCTTGAAAGCCCCAATAGTTTCGAAAACTCGGGCAAGTTGTTGTGCCTCTTCTTTTACCTACTCAAGTACAAAAATTCTGGAGTTTATGCCAACACTAGATGATGGTACTCGTATTTTGTTGTATTTGGCAAATGGCATTGACAGGGTTCACAGGAATGCAGCCTGTTTAAGACTAGTCACTTTTCAGACAATATGGATTAAGGATACCAAGGTTAAACTGTGGCTAATTTTATATTTCAGACAGACAATAACGATTACTGGCATTAACTGCCACAGTAGTGTCCTTTTTAGACAATAAGGATAATAGGTTAAAACGGCAACTACATTTCTTGCTGAGTCTAAAAAATACGATTCTTACCCGCTTCTTTTCAGCTTCTATTCTCTCCTGTTCTAGTTGCATTTCCCTGCAAAGAGGAGCAGATGAAAGCAGTCTATTCACCTTCTCTTTACACAGCCAATTGAACATTGTCTATGTTAAACACCCTACATATCTAAGTTAAAATCGTATCAGAATGTTCATTTAGAAAGTTTTGCACATTACTATCTCAATCGAAACTGCTAGGTGCTAGCAGCCCAACCCAACCTTTAGAAAGCAATCCACAAGACAAATTAGACAGTATCTCATTTGCAAATAAGAGGTTGTTCACCCCCCTCAGAACAAGCATAACACGAAGGCTTCCATAAGGATCATACAAGGTAAGCGATGCAATGAGCCACTGAATTGTACAGCATAGATTGGAATTCACAGATAACAGAACATGCAGTGAAACCCAACGACGAACAAACATAAGTAAAGCAAACATCGGCTTATTTTGTTTGGAGTGCTTATCAGCACGAAACACAACCTATATAGTTCATGAAGAATGAAAGATGTGGCAAATGATTGCAAGACAGGAAGAGGGTGAGGTTACTTGAGGACTTCTGGCGTGAGCAGCTGAGCCTTGCCCTTGGGGAGGAGGAAATTGCGGTAGAACCCGGCCCTCACCTTCAAAGTGTCCCCTTTCTTCCCCACCTCTGCTATATCATCCGTCAATATGACCTACAGAGAAGGAGAAGACTGAAGAAAACGTGTATGCAAAGTCAAGTGCATACTGCTATAGAAAGCCGTAATATACAGGCAAGATGACGATGGCACAGGCTATGGGGTGCACATTGTAGTCTGATGCTGAGCATGCTCTCTTCAGGTTCCTGCATCACCAGCCAATCACCACAAAAACGACCTATCATTTGAAGCCCAACGACTCAGACACCTTTCTTCTCATGTGAAAACCGAATCCTAGATTAGTCCAAAGCTGCTCAAAACAACTCTTCCATGTCAACTAACAAAATTCACTGTGGAAACGACTACTGGCTCTGGGCTGCAATGGCAAGAGGCAACCTACTAAGTGGGATTAACTTTTTTCCATCTAATTGTATATTAATGTAGGGAACTAATGGCTCACATATCAAGTTGGAGAAACCATAAGAAGGCAAGCACATGTGTCCCTAGAACTAGAGGTGTGCATGGTAGTAGAAAGTGATGCAGCAGCAGCAGCAGCAGCAGCAACAGTGATGAACATTGGGCAGTACATGTATGCCGAGTCATGCAGGTAGCTAATTCCACCGCTCGATTTATGTAAAAAGCGAATGCCTGCAGAAACAAGAGGAGGGAAACGGGGGGAACCCGACCTGGCGATACTTCTTGACCTTGCCCTGGGCGACGATGACCAGCGACGGGGCCCGACGCGTCCGGAGGAGGCGGTCCGCCGGCGGGCGGGAGGAGGGGGAGAAGGCGGAGGTCACGGCGAGCGACGAGGACGCCATGGAGGAGCGCGTGGCTTGCTCGGCTCGGCTGCTAGTAGTGCTTGCTTCCTTATCCCGAATGGATGGAATGGATTCGATCCGACAGACTAGATCGGGCCGCTTCACTTACCCCTCCCTCTAGTCTTGGGCTGAGAAGGCCTTGAATGCTTTAGCACAAACGCCGTAGCGGCCGCGGGCCAGCAGGGGCCGCTCCGTTGCGCTTTTACGAGTCAGCTTATGCCCTTTTTTAATATATATGTACTGTAGCTAATTTATTTTATACTATAATTATTATTGATTTTTTAGCATAATCAAATAAAAAATAATCACGGACAATACAAATAAATATGAAAAAAGACAAAAAAAAAGTCCAAAAATCAAAAAAGACGAAATTAAGAAAATAGAAGCCAGAAGCATAAGCCAGCTTGTATTAGCCGAAATGAGCACAGTCACATCGGCTGGGACATAGATTATTTATATAGTGCTTAAAGTAACTTTTGTTTTTGATTAAAAAAGAACTATAATGGTTGAAAATGTACTATAGCAGCACCGGAGCGGCGGAGCCCGAGCGGCCCGAAGGAGGGCAAGAGGCGGAGGCGCGGAGCGGCGGAGCCCAAGCGGCCGCCGGGCGACGGCTGAGCCTGGGTCTGGGTGGGGGGAGCACCGGAGGTCGGAGAGACCGAGAGAGTGAGCTGCCGGCTGCTGCGGAAGTGCGGATTTGGCGAGGCGAGTGGCCATCTGCGCCACCGCCGAGCGCCTGCAGCCTGGGGTATCTAGGGAAGGGCGGATCTGGCGAGGCGCCAAGCCACCGAGGTGAGTGCCGAGTGGGAGACTGGGAGTTGGCGACTGGCTGTCTGCGCTCTGCGCCTCTGTTGAAGAGTCTTCCGCGTGCGTCGGGCCTGGTGGGCCGAGACCGGAATCCGGAGACGCTTGGCTGTTCGGTTTAATCGGGAAATTTGGTTTTTCCTCGATTTTTACTGAAAAAACTGAATCAGAGAAATACCACTTTTCCAGCTACCGAACCGAATACCGGTCAAACTGAGTTGACCGGTTCGGTTTTTTTGGTATCTTTTTCGGTTCGGTACAAAACTACATAGTCTGCACCCGGATCTAATGGGAACTTGTGACGGGGATAAGTACACAGAACGGTATTAAACTTAACGGCAGACAAGGATCAGTGGTACTAAAAAGTTTAGCGGTATCATAAATTGTGCAACAAAAAAATTTAAAACTTTATCTACCGATAACTTTTTAAATATTTAAATTAAATGCATAAAAATTATGCATCAAACTTTCTCATCTGTCTGCAATGAGAATGATGTAGAACGGGACACAGCCCCCGTTCGTGTGAAACGACCTGAGGAACTGTTGGTGTCTGAGGCATCTCGTCGTGAACTTCTATAGAAGATTTTGAAGCAAAGAGTTGATGAAGACCTTCAAGAAGCTCTGTATGCAGAACCAGATGTGAAAGTTTGATGCCGTGCGGAGATAGTTTGATCAGGACACCAGCAAGCATGTCGCGCACTCATAGGATGGCGAACCAGGGCCAATGGCGGGCAGTTCTGTGAGAGTTGGGAAATTCACGCAGTGGGTAAACACACACGCGTCTGACATGGAGAAGTGGTCTCTACTACATGACACCGGCGGTGTAAGGTACAGAATCATGACGACAAATGTGTCCGAGTTGTACAATAGTATCCTGAAGGGTGTGCGCTCCCTACCAATCACCGCGATCATCGATGAGAGCTGGAACCGCACCATCGGGTACTTTGTAAACAGAGCCCTAATGGCCAAGAAGCATATGTACAAAAGCAAGCAATTCTCCAAAGTTATGTAGGAGTACATGGACATGAATATGAGGAAGGTGCGCTCGCACACTATCGGCCCTTAGATGGTATAAGGAAGAAATTTGAGATCCGTATGAGGAAAAGTACGTCATGGATCATGCATAGGGGAGTGCAAACAAGTATGCACGATCGATGATGAAGCGTCGTGCATGTGCAACAAGCTGCAGTTTCTTCACAAGCCTTGCTCTTATGTGTACGTGGCCTGCGCGGCATGGTGGTAGGCCTCAATGCCGTACATCTTGGAGTGTTACGACATGCACCACCTGTATAGCACTTGGAGTGTACAGTTCAACTCATACAGGCTAGATGTGCACTACAGGGACGTTTAGCTAGGGGAGGTGCGATGGGTGCTGAACGATGCACTGAACCATGACGGCCGTGGAAGATGACAGTCCCACCGTATTCGTAATGACATAGATGAAAGCCAATGTGGTGAACGGGTAATGCGCCTGAGATGTAGACTATACAAGACAGTTGGGCACACCCTGAGCAACTGCCCAAACAGACCCAACTCAAGCAACACACCATAGTGTTCGACATATCATTCCCCTGTAGTAATGCTGCTTGTTTAAGAATCAGAGATGGATTCTTATGGTGCCATTCAATAATCAGAGCAATCAACTAGGTCAATCATTGCTACTTTATTTGCTGAAAGTATATATAGTATGTTGTTTTTAATGGTTGACAGATGTATCTTTTGGATAAAATAGATTGGTGTGTATGTTTTAATTGATGAGAACTGGCATGCTCCTTTAGCTTTTTTAAACTTCTTACCTGCAGATTGGTATGTATGTTGAAATGGTTGACAGCTATATCTTTTAGATGAAATAGATATATTGTTATTCTATAACTCTTGCATTTTTTAATCTTAAAGATGCTACTGCATATCTTCTATTTTTTTGCTAAGTCGCTGAGTATTTTTCTAAATAACTTGGTACAGGTGCTCCCCGACTACAAGAAGTGGGTGCCCCTACCCACGCGTGAAGATTCCACATGGACCCGACCTCATGAAGCGGGAATCCCGCTTCCCCGTCCATGCACATGAAATGATGACCACACACATGAAATGATATGACGATACCTCCTCGGGCCCGCTGCCTCGCGGACACGAAAATGCATCAATAAAATTGCATTTCATCCTTGCACAATGCAGTCATCCATTCACGGACAAAAAACAAGTTACTACGATGCGAATACATTGAATCAGAAACAACATGCATTACACATACATATATCATATAAAGCACTACAGGTACCAACACTAATCAAAACAACACTCCGAGCACTACACCATCACGATAACAATGAATACAAGAAAGAAAATAGCGCACAACGTTAAGTTAATCTTTCACTCCAGTCTATCGAAACGATGCCACATCTCCACGAGGTCACTACCCCCATGACAACTCTGTCATATGGAACAATGCCGGGCTTAGTGCTCATTTCATCATCCTACACCCAGAATCGGCAACTGCTGGGCCATCCTACAATTCCATGAGAAGAAGGTTTTGTAACATATGCTGAATGATTTGAACCAACCCGAAACAAGCTGACTCACCGAGTAAAAGGGGCACTTATAGTAATGCCGTCCAGGATTCGCAGCTGACTGTGAGGTCTTACGTCTCAGAAGCGTGCTGCACTTTGGGCAAATCACTGCGGGTGCCAATGAAGAGGCATTGAGTTGACTCATCTCGACGTTCGACGTACCCCAGAATGTGGGCATCGGAAGAAATTTCACCCACCATCGAAATGGCCTTCCACAACCTGCATGACCGCGTCCTCCTTGTGTCTGTATTTCGGCCATACCGGTTGAACACGTTTGTTTGGCAGCAAGCGGTAGTTAGGGTTAAAGTCTTCTCTCTTTTTCAAGGGAAGATCTTCCTTTGGTGACCCCGCTTTGACTGGCCCCTCGATGTTTGCCATAGTATGTTACTGTACGACGGAGAAGATAGTTCTTTGTATAGTTCACAGGATTGAGTGCTCCTACTTTCATAAGGTGGGACGTGCATTTTATAGCAAATGGGACAGCTTTGAGCAATGACCAGACCAGACAGGGTATCTTTGCACAGTGACAAAACCAAACGATGTGGCTTTGCACAATGACAAGACCAAAGTTGGCAGATTTACGCAATGACAAGACCAGATAGGGCAGTTTTGCCCATTGACAAGACCAAAGGGTGAAGCTTTGCACAGTGAGAAGATCAAAGGGGGCAACTTTGTACAGTGACAAGACCAGACGATGCAGCTTTGCGCAGTGACAAAACCAGCCCGGGGCAGCTTTGCGCGGTGACAAGATTAGACGGAGCAGCTTTGTGCAATAGTAAGACCAAAGGGGCAACTTTACGCAGTGGTAAGACCAGACGGGGTCAGCTAAGCAGTGACAAAATCTAAGCTAGTATGTGTTACTGGGGTTACGCGAACTACTCCTATGACTATCCTGGTCGTCGTCGGGACACGTGCAGCTATCAGTAGCCAGTAAGGACCCGTTACAATATGTTTCCCTACTATTTCTCTTTCAAAGTACACACTAACAGCCTCTCACGTCCATTCACAGTCTCCGGAAAATGCTATGTGGCTTCCCTAGAATCGTTATGCGACTACCGCAAATGGATCGACCTAGAGATCCACCCACATGACCAGTGGATTCTCGACTACGAGGAGTGGAATGTAAAAAGGGTCTACGAGATCTAGAAGGAGGAGTGCCACAGCGATGAGCAAACCAAGCATATACGTGGAAGACAAAAGCTCATCTCAATGCGTGTATGCGCAGGGAGCGCGAGGCTCGCAAGAGGGAGCGCGAGAAAAAGAAGAAAATGATGGCCAAGGCCAAAGAGGCCGCAAGGAGTTCATCGTCGAGCTCGCAAGGAAGGGAAAATAGCCTCGGTCCACGTAGTAGGTTGGGTCGTCCCGCACTAGTCCCCCGAAGATCGAATTTATTTCTATTCCAGAAAGGTGCATGTATATCGTAGGAGTACTTCGGTCTGTTGCATCATGCATGATGGTGTTTCTTATGCACGTAATCAAACCTTGTGCGCCGTGTTATTCCTAACTTTATTATAAAGTCTATTTTAATTCGCAACATCAAATTTCGTCGTCTTTTCGCATTCAATTATTCGTGTGGTCAATATCACTTACCTTCGTACTTACCAATTGTTGCTATCTCAATCGTTCTCATAAAATTTTTTAGAAAATTTCTTGCACTACAACAACATACGATGATCGCAAAATATTATTGTGAATCTAACATATTTTGTACCATTTACAATCTATGAAAACCACAAATGGATCAATCGTTACATCGCATTATCACTTACCTTTGTACTTACGAGTCATTGATGCCTCAATCGTCCCCACAAAATTCTTCCAAAATTTCTCCTACTACAACAGCATAAGACGATCACAAAATGTTATTACCAGTCTAACAGATTTCGTACCATTAAGAATCTACGAAAATCACAAATAGACCAACCAACCGACATTGTCTGCCCTTTTATTTCAAAAAAAAAACAACAATCTACAAATAAGATTTGTTACATGTACTATCTACAAAAATTGCTCTTTATTTTTTCATAATTACTTTCATCAATAAAAAAATATTACTATTATTTTTCTCAATTAAATTGTTAATTAAAATTGCTACTAAAAATAAAATATCTTACATTTTAAGACCAATTTGCATTTAAAAAAGCCAGAATACCGACGTAGCGGGGGCATGTCACCTCCCACGCGGGTGCGCCAGGTGGCCTGGCGTGATGGGGTGGCACGCCACCTTGCGTGCTACGGCTCCGCGTCAAGATGCTATTTCAAAAATTCCACACAGAAAAGAGCTAAATTTAGAATTACTCTACGAGAAAAGACCAATTATGCCCAGATTTCTGGACCGGGAGGATGGTCGATCTCTTCGTCGCCGGACGCACAGAGCACCATTAAATATTTAACATTGCATCGTCGCAGCCGTCCGCGGTGGCCCTTACCCCACGAGACAAACCTCCCTCGCTGCGGACTCCACGAAGCAAGCGAGCGAGCGCGCCAAAACTAACCACCCTCCTTAAAATCCCCGACCTTTCGCTTGGTTTCCTCACAAACTTGCTGAGACACAAATGGAGACCTTCGAACCTGCCTGCCCGACCGGCGCCGGCGACGCTGCGTCCGTCCTGCTCTCCCGCTTCCCCCACCCCGACACGGCGGCCGCCAGTCACGACGCCTTCGTCGACGCCCCGACCGGCCGTACCCTCTCCTTCATGGCCCTCCGCCGGGCCGCGCTCTCCCTCGCCTCCGGCCTCCGCTTCGGGCTCGGCCTCCGGCGTGGCGACGCCGTCCTGGTACTGTCTCCAAACTCGCTCCTGCTCCCGCCCATAGTTCTCGGCGTTCTTGCGGCCGGTGGCGTCGTGGTCACGGCCGACCCGAACGCAACTGCTGCTGAGATAGCCGCTGTGGCGCACAGCTCGGGTGCAGTGATTATCGTCACCACGCCGGAAGTGGCTGAGAAGGTGGCAAGCGTCGGCATACCTCTGCTGCTAACGTCCCGGTCTATGGATCCCCGGGAACTCTCCGCAGAGGAGCTGATCGACGGCGGTGACCCGACGGCATTGGCTGCCCCTGAGGTGGCAGCGGAGCGGCCACGCCCATCAGATGTAGCTCTTGTGATCTACTCGTCGGCGAGCGAGACGGTGGTGATGACACACGCCGACCTCGTCGCCGCCGTGGCCGGTGCAAGCTTGCCGGACGAGGGCAGGGTTTGCCTGGCGTCCCTTCCGATGTGCAGCGTGCACGGCTTGCCGCTGCTCGCCCTCGGGCTTCCCGCTGCTGGAGTGACCACCGTGCTCATGTCGCTGCCATCCGATCCGAAGGCGGTAAGGGACGCGGTGGCCGCCCACGGCGCCACGGACGTCGTGGCGACGCCTGAGGTAATAGCAGCGCTTGCAGCTCCCATGGCACTACATGGGAAGCTCCCCATGCTGAGGAGGGTGACGGTGGCACCTGCACTCGCAGCAGAGGTGCGTCGGGCGTTCCACCGGAGGCTGCCGTGGGTCGACCTGACGGAAATCTCCGGCATGCCGGAGAAGGGAATGGAGCCAGCTTCGGAGCAAGTGCGGGTGGCTCCTGCAGAGCTGGGAACTCTGGTGCTCACACAACCTCACGATGCTAGCGCTGCAGCGACAATACAGTAAGGATGTCCTTGCTGAACAAGTGAACATTGGATCAGTATTTTGACATCAAATAACATCACTTGACCACTTTTATTTTCCATGTCAAAAAATTGCAGGCAGAACGGCGCAACGGAATATCAAGTGTCAGTGACAAACGAGGCAGCCGCTCCGGTAAAATTCCATTCTATTCTTTCAAAATCATCAACATTATAGGCATAAGTGCACATTCTACAATAACTAGCACGGCAACATGTTCCTTTAGGTCTCTTTCGGAAAAAGAACGACACAGGTGCATACTGACACCTGAATAAAAAACACAGGATAATATATGACTAGTAAAATTTACGGTAATAACCAATGTACTTGTTCCAGCTGCCACAACCAATGAACACCTTTGTATTGCTGTAATACCCGCTACACAAAAAAGGTATGAGATAGTGAAAACAAAACATGAGCTAATAACCCCAATTAAATATCCAATGCGATACAGTCTTTTGGTATACTTGTGTGATGCTATGCTCTTACTACTGAATTTCTAAACTTGCCTATGGAAAATTTCCACCAGGTGCTGCCACTTAACAAGATCCAAAAGAATGTTCTGGGAGGCATTTTCTCAAAATCAACCACGAGCAAGATACTGAGGAAGCACCCAGTAGCTTACAACAAACAAGCTGTCTCAAAACTGTAGCAGCTCCGCCTGTGTTATTCTCTGTTTAGTAGCTGCTTGTCTTGGTGGACCTGGCATAGAATGCTTCAAGAGTTACAGGCATTCTCGAAAGTAGTACTATTATATATTGGGTTACATGGCAAACTGAATGGGGAGCAGAAAAAAACTGTAAAACTTGAATCAAATTGTATGGACTCTGAATTCAGTACATGAATGAGAAAAAATGCAGCATTTACCCTACACTTATACTTCTCTACCTCCACAACTTCAGCTAATAGCTTTGCGGTTTTTGGTTCTGCATAGAAGAAATTAAAGTCCAAATTCAAACTACCTCCGCATGCGAGATCAAGTGATCTTCACCCAAAAAATTTCAGCAAATACAAGACGCATATGATAATGTATGTGCAATAACATTATGGTCAAAAAGGCTATGTCATTCAGCTTATTTTTTAATGGTCTTCTCATAAAGGAAAATAGATACCAAAAAAATCTAAGATAACACACTTAAAACATTTTGCGGTACTGCAGGGCAAGATGTTTGTTTCACAAATCATTCTGAACTACGGCCTTATTCTTTATGGCTTCTAAAAGCGGCTTTTAGCTTTTGCTACAGTACCTAACTTTCAAACGAAGTATTTTCTCAAGGCGGGATCTGCAAGTTAATTGTAGTACACATTAAAAGCCCAACATCTGTATCAACCAAAATCGCAAGCGAGTGAGTATCTGTCTCTCCGTAATCTCTGTCGCAAATAGCTAAAATTCAAAAATTTCAACCAAAAGCCATAAACCACAGTTATATCAAACAGGCCCTACATATTTACCATTTTGCTTCAATGCTATAGCATGATCAAGCAACATCGCCATGCATTACACCCTTGAGTCCTTGACAACTCATGAATCACAACATTCTTAAAATGAAGTTCTACCAAAAAAAAGTTGTGCAAAATAAAAACCGTAAAGTTTTGACAATAGCTGAAAGCATAAAGCGCATCAGACATTGTTCCACTCCAGCATGTTACACATATGACTTACTATTCATTGTCAGAGACCTCTGCACTTCCTGCCACCCACTTCCAGACACCCCCAGATTTCTGTCTCTGAGCAGTTACCATGGTTTGCTCCACCTGAGATATTTGTTGGCGCAGTAGTCCTAATTCAGTCTCCAAAGAACCAGAAGATTCCAACCTTTTATGTGCAGCAGCAATTTGGGACTAAATTGATCAGAGAATAAGGAAAAAGGTAATCAATCAGAAGCATATAAAGGAAAGTTGAAAACAAGCATGTTCAAGCTCGTAACCAATTTTAGTGTATAAGTTCAGAACCTCCAGTTTCTGGCATCTTGAACCCTCTGCTGCTAGCTGATTTTGAACTGATTTAAGTTCCTTCAAAAGGGGAATAAAGTGAGAATTTATTAAGCTGAATCAAGAATTTCCTTTTGCAGAATTGAAAGAAAGTTTTACCTTTGTTAATTCACCGTATGACAACTTTACCATATCTAGTTTATCCTTTAGTTTTGAGTTTTCATCACGAATATCTGCCAGTCTGGACTCTAGTTTAACTTTCTCTCCATTAAGCGCATCAATTTCAGCAACAATTTCTTTGGAAGAACCTGCAGGTTGAGCTCTCTTCACATCTAAATCATCTGTAGCAACAATATCTCTGGTTTTCTCATCAGTAACAGTTATTACAGCATAGGCAGCTGTCACAGAAGCAGCAGCAGCTGCGGCAGCTGGTGATTGGAGAAGACGAGGTTGCACTAGATTTCTTGGCTTGGGTTTCATCACGAATATCTGCAGCAGTGACCTCACTTTCCTCAGATATTCAAGAATATTTTTCCTATATATTGAGAAATTGCTAACAGAAACAGAGCAGAAAAATGGAAGGGAAAGTTAAGGAAATGCAAATTCATCATATCAGTGTAACAGTTATAAGTCAAGCACTGAAGGCATCAGACACGTGACACATTGTACAGAACTACAGATGGACCATTTCAAACAAAGTACTATGCATAGTGAAACTCCTTTAATTTCAATACCTCATTGTTGTATTTCCCATTGTAACCACCAAAGGCAATTATAAACTTTTTGCCATCAACTGTTGTCGGGCAAAGAGTGAGACCCTGAAAAAAAAATTAGAAAAAAAGCAGAGAATAAAATTAATCTATTATTTCACCACATTTTGCAAAGCTCAGATTCTAAGCATACTGCCTGACAGGAAATGCGATTGAAGTTGAACATATGGATAACATCTTTATCTGTTGCCCTCAGAAAGGCATTGGAAATTGGAAGGTGGCGTATCCTTCAATTATTGTTAAAACTTTGAAGTATTGCAGTAGAAAGCACCACAAAGGTTGCACAATGCTTTGAAATACGTTTGCTTCTCACTAAAGTTCAGATGGACAACTTAACCTTATTGTTAAGAATTTAAGCATTCCTAACGTATATCAGCAAGCAATGTTAACCAAATGAAGTGAACATAATATATGAAAATAAGTGCTCCATATGAATAACCATGGTATTTTAAAAATAAGAATTAGTTAATCAGGCAAAAAAGAAATAATTAATGTGAGTTCATTTCATTTTCATAGTTATGCACTTCTGGAACATGAATTTATATGAACACTCATTTCATTTTCACAGTTATGCACTTCGGGAACATGAATTTTATATGAGCACTCTTTATGATAGAACTAGGTAGCACAACTGCAAAAATACTGCTTACCTCACAAGCAAGTGGATCTCGAGCCGACACACTTGTGACCACAGACCAGACGAACTTGGAAGCATTAATTACAATTGTATCTGTGGAACCTACAACGTGCGAGTCTTCTTAGATACCGAAGCAGAAAGAGCAGTACAAGAATATATAAGAAAATAAATACAGCACCATGCATCCAGGCATTACCACTTGCATTATCTCCACCACCAACTATGTACCAATTTTCATCAATCATGGTACCAGCATGACCACTCCTAGGAGTTATATGTGCACCTTGAGTGTCAGGTTGAGACCACTCCAGCTGTTAACATTAAACATTACATAAGTAGTGAAAATAAAACAGTTAACTTGGGTTGGAATGAAATGCCCAATTTCTCCCTTCTGTGTAGAAGTACAATGGAATTCACTAAATTGCTTAGCATATCTGTATGTCAGCTTATGATATATACTAGTTACTGTCAAGTGTTAAATGTTAACCATAGCAGAATGGAGTTGGATCCTAGTCATTGGATAGCAACAGTTCAACCTTGCAAGTTCTACTACAACTTAGAACTACTAATAAATGCAGGGAGTTTGGAGATCTTCAATAAGCTATCAAAGAACTAAATATAACTGTAATTATCAAGTAAAGATTTTCCTTTGCGAATTTATGGAATGCAACTCAATGCACAAATGTGCTTGCATAGCATAATGCATGAAAAGTATTTTTTGTGGAAATATATATGAAGAGTATTCGGTACTTACAGTTTGCAAGTCAAGCAGGTAGAGGTCATTGAAGCATGTAGAGTGAGAGGAACCACCAAAGATCAAAAGATACTGGTCAGCATAAACGGCAGCTGAATGATCATACCTAGGAGCTGGGCCACCTTTCCTATTTCACAACAGCAAAGAAAACAATAAACTCAGCAACTGTTTAGCACTACACAAAGTGATACCTTGCATAATAAATAAGTTCTTACTCTGTTTTAACTTCTTCCCACATCATTGTCTCCAAGTCAAGTATATGAAGGTCGTTCAGAAGCCTCCTCTTGCTATCCTCTCCACCAAACATTATTAATCGAGAACCAACTAGGGATACAGATTGCCCACCTCGAGCTATCTGATACCAAAAAAAGTGAAAGCAAAGATCCAAGAGGAATCAAAAAGCTCTCCAGTAGATTAATATCTACTCATCCAATACTATCCACTTTCAAATAATAGCCTTTGTTTGAAGTACAAAAGAAAAAGATTCTTACTGGGACTTTTCCGTAAGTATCAAGTGCAGACCAGCTATTTGTTTCTACATCAATAAGCCAAACTGCATGCAGAAATTCAGCGCTATTATTTGCGATAAGTTCTGGTTCTTATAAAACTGAAAGGAGGTAACTCCAAAAAAAACAGAGAATGTTAAAGAATATTGAGTGGTATAAAGAGACAATCTTTTGGTTTCGCAGGGAAAATGAAACTTGTGATGAATCGATGTTACACAACAACATAAGGAAATGAAAAAAAACTCGACACTTATAACAATACCCAAGTCAATTTGAACAGTCTTTAAATGCATAGGCCTACAAAGAATAATTGGGAACCATTCCTGTTGTCAGCATTTTTTTTAAATCTGAAATTTTGCCAGGAACATATGAAATGATGTGGAATAAGAAATAATTGGGGAATATTTTGCCAATAGAAAAAACGAGTAGTATCTTGATTTGGTATATTGGAACCACTTGGGTGTACCTATTTCCATTAAGACATGTTTCGAAACAAATGCACAGTATGATCTACAGGATCAGGAAAGGATTCTGAACTAATGTACAAAATGCCTCATTGTACCTTGCAACATAAAAGGCTTGAATTCAATGTATTTTCAAAAGCTTCCGAAACAGCAGTACTTTGAAGCTCAAGCCCCTATGTAGGTCCATTTCAAAGTGAAATATGTATACAGATCATTTCGAATATTACAACCACCCTCACAAAAAAATATATTACAACCATATAATATGTAAGGACATACAAGGACGTCATGGTGATCAGTGGTGTTGAAAAAAAAATAAGGTGCTAAGTGAATTGTTGTGCACTAAATAAGTTTAAGTAAATCCATGACCAAACATTTTTCTGCTCTATGTCTTAGTATCTACCAAATAATTGTAGGGTTTCCCAAGGAAATACCTGAAACCTTATTCGAAGATGATGCTCTGGTGTTCCCAGCAACGACCACAATATTATTTTTCCACTTGACCTGAGTGAAAACGCTTGTTAGCAAAGGAAACAAAACTCATTGGGTCGAAAGAGTTAAAGAGGCTAAAAAAAAGATGTAGTGAAAGAGAATAGGTTTACCAAACTATGGCCTGCTAATGCTGGGAATGGCCGGTCTGTGGCATTATTTTCAAGATTCAACTGATTTGAATCTCTGGTAGGACTAAACACCGACCACTTGAATGTCCTAAAATCAAAAACCTGCCAAAATTGCCCATGTTAGGATGCAGGTACAGGAGGAGGAAGGGCATGAAACATGATTAGTTAAAACGCATTAGAGCAAAACCTGAACATCTGACAGATAACGGCCATTGCGACTTCCCCCTACCACATACAGTTTGTCTTGAACCACCTCGGCAGCATGCTGTCATGTATTACTATTAGCATTTCAGTAGCAAGAGGATAACCAAACTATGGTGTAAGCCAATTGCACAGAAAGATGGCACATCACATCATTCATATGGCCCTTAGCATATCCTTTTGGATGAGGTTTGCTTAACACATTTCACCATGTTAAAATTGGAGCACAAGTGCACAACGCATTTACAAATTTCACTATCACCACTTCCTATCTAAACTGCATTTGTTCTGATCAGCTAACCATGACACCATGACAGGATGGGAACTACCAAAGAGTGGCCACATGTCTGTTCCCTGGAAATTACTACTGCCGCCCGGCGCTGTCCATTCATTCAGTCATTTCCTCGGCCGTTTAGCAACAAACACTGCAAAAACAAAAGGACGATATCTCCAAAGCCACATGAACGCGGAGTTTTATCACATTTCGTACTCATTTGCTTCCTATATTTTTACCCGTTAATTTCTGCCATAATACACCAAAAACTACAGCTCGAATTGGTCGATTAGAACAGAATCACCGCACAAACCACAGTCGACAGCTGAACCCAGGAGGATCATAATTTAGATAAGAAAACCGTAAGAACCCGAGTAGAAGTGCGCACCTTGTAGCGCGCGGATGGTCGCGGGGATCCCTCGGCGGGGCGGAGCAGGACCCACCGGTCGTACGGCGCCGCCGCGAGGCTGGCCTCGCCGTCGATGCCCTCCCCCATTTCCACCTCAAATCTGCACCGACCGAATCGAACCAGATCGGAATCGCTGCGAATTGGGCGATGGAATCCGTGGGGATGGTTGGGTCTGGGAATCTGTGGGGTGGAAGCTTCCTCACCTTGGCCGGATCCTTCCCCTCCCTCCCTTGGCTTCCAAATGGAGTTAATATTATTTTGACTTGGATCTGAGAGAGCGGAGAATGCACTCGTCGGTTTTGCGTGCCACGTCCGTTCAGGTCAAAACGCCTCCCCGCAGACTCGTAAACGCTGTGCGAAGGCGTATTTCCTTTGTGTACGCTACATAATAAGATGGATGAGTTCGCTGATGCAGGCATGACGAGCTCACTACTCGTGGCGTGTTACATTACATGGATGGCTCGCACCGACCGTCTAAAGTTTGGGATCTCTTCTGCGTCAATCACAAAGTTGCAATACATCGTAATCGTAGTCGTAGGTATGCTTTATGCGACGACCGGAAGGCGTAAGATAACATCCAGAAGAAATAGCTGACGCAGCCAAACCATCCTCATCTTCTCCTCTCCGGGTTAATAATATATATAAATAAATCCAGATTAGCTATCCCCAGTTTGATTAATCTAATAGGAACTCGATGCAAAGTAGTGTGAATTTGAAACTTTGGGCCGTGGAACAATTCTGCCACTGTGTAGGTTGTAATTGAGAATTTACCACTATAGCTTTATGATTTACCACTTGTTAACATATTTGCCCCTGCATGGACAATTATGCCCTTCTCCACTTTCCTTTCTTCTTGCCCCAACTATGGCGGATCACCATGGTGGCGTGCGTCCAACAAGGCGACGGTGATGCAGGCAAGGCAGCACTCGCGCTCCCCGCCATCGCCCGTCGAGGCGGTGCTCTCGCAGCCGCTGCCTCTAAGACCCGTCGAGGAGGCCCTGCCACTCCAGCAGCCAGTCAAGAAGCCCTCCGCTCGTGGCGAGGCAGTAGGATCTCCGGGGGTTGAGGATCCAGTGGGCATGGGCGCTCGGGCTTGGGAAACAGAGGAGGAGGTACGGGAAAGCGTGCGGCCGAGGGGAGAGGAGGAGGCGAGCGTCGCATGGGACGCGAGGGCGAATGCAAACTCGACCTTGAGGCCTGCGCGGACACCAGTGCCAGAAGAACTCGTGGACCTTCTCCTCCTCCATGGACGGGGATTGCTCGGCATCAATCATATCGGAGTGAGTCCGTCGAAGCTGCTATGGCTGAGAAAAAAAGAAGGGAAAAATTGCTCCCTTACCCTAAAGTTTAATGGCGCTTGCTCATTTGCCCCATGATGTCTCACTGATATACGGGTCCAGGGCTCATATGTCAGTGAGACATCATGGGGCAAATAAGCAAACGCTATTAAACTTTAGGGCACATAAGCAAATCCCGCAAAAAGAAGAGTAGGAGAAAGAAGGAGGAGGTAAAAATCATCGAATGCAGGGGCAAAATAACCTTTCGGTCATCAGTAGTCAGTAGATGGGCTTGTTTAAGTGGATTTGGTACGGCATGATGCGTGTGCTTGGGAACTATAGATCAGCAAAAGTAAATGACGAACTACAGTGCCCGTTTATAGACTTTTGGTTTTAGCTTTTAAATAGTAATAATTTATAGAGAAATTTATAGATAAGAGTTCTGTAGCACGGACACATGTCAAAACTATCGTATCCGTGTCCGACACGTGTCGGACACGGATACGACACAGACACGTCTCGGGAACGTATCGGCCGATTTCGGAATTAATTTTAATAATTAAAATTCTCAACACGTGTCGGACACAGTAATTATGCGAGTCGGACACGGCCTGGACACAACCGGCCCAGGAATAGCCCAGGACACGGTCGGCCCATACCGTGCCTGCCCTAACCCTACGGCTGCCGCACCGATTCCTTCCGAGAGCCTCATTCCCCATCGCTCGCTCGCGCTTCTCCGCATCGCCCGCTCGCGCCGCCACCCGTCGGCTCCTACACCTCGCCGTTGCCCGCCAGCTCCCGCACCTCGCCACCGCCCGCCGGCTCCCGCACCTCACCGCCGCCTCCATCTCCTCACTCGCATCATTGCCCCCCGGCTCCCGCACCTTACCGCCGCCCGTCGGCTCCCGCACCTTACCGCCGCCCGTCGGCTCCCGCATCTCACCACCGCCTCCATCTCCTCACTCGCATCTCCTCTGCCCACCGGCTCCCGCATCTCACTGCAACCCGCTGGCTCCCGCATCTCGCCACCAACTACATCTCCTCCCTGGCGTCCCCGCTGCCTCCTAGGTTAATGGAATTCTTAGAGCATCTCCAAGAGATACTCTATATGGCTCTTAATATTTAAATTTTAGAGTTGAAGGGTAAAAAGTAGCTCCAACAGATTCCCAAATAGACTCCTAAAAATAGAACACACCCCAAAAATGGGCTCTCGCTCGCTACTTATAGAGGTTGATCTAGGCTCCCAATACTGTTTTTCTGGTTTAAGGTATCTGTTGGAGGGAATGATTATTTTGGGACCTTATATCGTGATTAGGATCTGTAAAAAGAGATTTAGGGTGTGAATTTATTAGGCATCTCTTGGAGATGCTCTTATTTCTGGAAATGGTATTTACATCAACAATTGTCAGGATTAACAAAACAATTTATGAGGTACATATTCCGAGTATACACTTTACAAATTACAAGTTTACAATTTACATTATTTCAGTTTAATAAGCATGTGGAAACATAGAAAATAATACATATATAATTTATTTATTATTTAAATATATATAGTCGTATCGCCATATCGGTATTTTTGGGAAAACGACGAATTCTCGTGTCAGTGTCGTGTCGTATCGTGTCGACGTATCCGTGTCCGTGCATCATAGGATAAGAGATACTTGTATATAATTTTAGCTGATGTAAATGAAGGTGCTATAGTGTGTATTATAATTGACTAGTAGATTCCGTCTTAAAAGACAATCTATTTGAATAATGTAAAAAAAACAGATTTTAGAAGTCAATATAAATATAGCCATAGATCGGCCCTCCTCCAAACGGCTTCATCCAGAAGCTAGAAAAGCCACTTGTAATACATCGGCTTCTTAAGTTTGGTTTTTTTAGTTTTTTTGATCTTTTCTTTTTCTCTTTATTTATTTGTACTGTTTGTGATGATATATTATTTTTTATTATTTGTTGATTCAAAAAACTAACATCTGTCATAATATATTTACAGCTAAAATCCGATTGTTGAAGTAACGCCGGAGCTTTTAAACCGATTAGAACGGCCCACCATGGTCACAGAAGTCTAGGCATGAATATATGCCGTAAAAATTCTCTGAATATTTTTGCAGCGCGGTTCCAAGTCCTAACTGATACACTGATCGGTTGGTGCACGAAACTCTACCCAATTGGTGTACGAGTTCTGAAGCAAGGAAGCACCTTTTTTTTATCACGATATAGGGTAGGTAAATTTGCCTCCGCTCTAAACAGTTTTTATTTTAGCTTTTTATTTATTTAAATCATAAGTTACTTAGAACATATCGGCTTCTAATTTTAGATTATTTTGATTTTTTTTCCTTAATTTTTTGTATTATCTATGATAATATAATAGTTTTTTTAAAAAAATTAAGAGATGTTATAGTGTAATTCTAATTATGAGCCCAGAATTATAACCAAAACTTAAGCCGGGCACCACCAAAGTCTGTATAGAGTCCATGCGAGTTGTGCGGATTTGATGGGTCATGTAGGTAGGATGTTTGTTTTCCTGCCGTGGGATGGAAATGATGTAGTATGTTTGTGTTTTCTCTCATGGGATGGAAAATGATTGATTGAGATGTGAGAAAAAAATTAGGAGTTGACGAGCGTGCCTGCCTACACAGCCGTCCAAACACCCTCTTTCCCAACTAGCCAAGCCTGATGTCTCCGTGCCAGCTTTTCGTCTAATTCTCGTGGTGCTTTGACTAGTTTTTTTTTACTTAAATTTCTAACTATTGTTTTTAGTTGAAATTATACTTTAACAATAGTTAGTTTTTGTAATAAAAAATAAAAAAGAGAAAATTTTAAAAAATCCCGTTATACGTTCCAAGTGATTTCTAGCTTAAATAAGCCGGAAGTAACAAAAGAAGAAGAAGCTGGAGCCGTTTGGAGCGGAGCCACTTTTTTCAAATAAATAAACAAAACAGTTTCTTTATCACAGTTTAAAAATAGCTAATCAGGATAGTCTTTAGAAGCGATTTATGTGTTTATTGGCCCTCGGTTCGTTCGTATGAGCACTCGTATTATAGTCAAAAGTCATAAACCGCAGCCCAAAATAACAGGACGACTGTCTTCACATGTTTCTGCCGCTTCGTCGCCAAGATCATAAGGCTTGTTTCCTTTGGATCAAAAAACTAAGCCAAAAAAAAGGACATAAACCTTTTTCATTCTTGTTGTCAAAGAAAACAATATTGGGTTTGTTATTTGGAGCTATAACTTATGACTTATAATTTATAGTCTTAATATAAATGTTGTGCGAATGAACCGAATCCAATAAGACACTTATGAAAGACTATCTCGATAAGTCACTTTGAAACGATGGTAGAAAAATCGGGTCTGTTTGTTTATTTAAGAGAAATAATAAATCATAAGGTAAAATAAACTGAAAAAACATGCTAATGTCATTGTTCACCTGAGAGTCGTGATTCTTTGATTCAATTGTCGAAGTGACCATCAGAAAAGAAAGAAAAAGGAATAGTTCAGATTGTGAGATGAGAATGATATAACTGTTTGGGGTGATCGGTTGGGCTTCAGCTTTTAGCTTCCGACTTATTTTTCACTATTCATAAATTTCGTTTTTTTTTCTGAACTTTTGACTTTTTGTTGAGCTTTTTTGTCGGTTCTTTTTTTCCCGTATTTGTTTGTATTATATGTAATGGGCTAACATATTTTTATATTTTTTATTTTTTTAATTTAATTATACTAAATAATTCTCTGTCAGCTACAGTGTTTTTTAGCCAGGTACAGTACTTTTCAGGCATACATTACAAAAAAATAAGCCCAAATAATCACCATAAATCGCGAGCTCTTGTTCCTCCTCGCAGACTCATCGCTGACATCAGATGTACTTATCGCTCCCAGATTTTTTTGTCCCCCTTGTGGCCTGACAAACGGACACTTGCTGCTAGATTTCTTGACGATTAATTTGGTCAAACGTGGCGATCATTAAGCGCTGTCATTTTAAAGTACAGCTAGTAGCGTATTAAGGTTCGTTCATATCCATCATGCACGGACACCTGTCATTAAGAAACATCTAATTGCAACCTTTGTTACAGTTTCTTAACCTGCAAGTCAAAGCATATTTCCGTAACTTATGACTTATAATTTTTTATAAATAAATAAATAGAATGGCTTCTTCGTCATTATTTTAAAATAGTTTATTGATACAATATTTTTAAAATAGCTTATCGATGTTAAATTTATTCGTATAAATACTTATATTAAAACTAAAAACTATCAACCATAACTTAAAAAGAACGTGTCCTTATGTTCATAGAATATTTCTGACGTGGAAGCATCCAAATGGTAAATGGGATGTATAAGAATGGCAGGCGTGTTTCCCATGCGTGCACCATCCCGATTCTAGAAGCTTCTCTGATTGCAACAATTATCTGCACATGCATGCATGTACTGTTAATAGCCTTGGCATCCTAGGGTTTTCAGACTCTCGGGCGATGTACCTGTTTGGTTAATACTCCTTTCTTTTTTAAGTAACTTTTTTTTTGATTTTTAGGTCTTTGAGATGCAATTTTAACTATTATTTTTACCATTTTATCTTATTATATACAAACAATTCTTTAATATTATAAAAGTATTTTAACAATAAATTTAATAATGTAATTTTTATGTAATTAATCTAGATTGTCCTAAACATATTAGTGATTAAAATTCGACGGTATGGATTTGAGTGTTTCTCGAAAAGGAACGGAGCTAGAACTATGCAGGAATAAACACTCCGTGCGTATGTATATGTACTTGCATCAATCGAGAATTAGATAGGGGCAATTAAGCTAGGAAAGGTGCACTTTGAGACTCATAAATTTTCATACAAAAATCATTAATCAAAAGGTCGCTAGGAAGAAGCAAAGGCACAAGTAGGTAAGAACTGAGCCAGAACTAGGAACAGTGTGTGCGATGGTTGCCAGTAGTCCTTCCTTGCGAGTAGGCCTTAATCCAGTAGAGTAGAGAGTAGTAACATTAATTCCATCGACAGGAACGTCTTTTGGTCCCATCCAAGTCACTTGAAGAACTGACAGAAAAAGTCACACAAGGCGGCTGGCTGCCTGCATCGTCGTTATTCTTGATGGTGCACTGCAAGTCTGCAACTGGACGGAACTGAGACGGGCGCTGCAGCGTGTATATTTTCTTAGCCATGCTCCGAACACTTTTTTTAATTTTATTTTCTTAATTTTACCTTAATTTTTATGTTATATATAACGATATAATGTTTTTTATTTTTAAATTTAATTATTTTAAAAAACTAATAATCATTTCAATATATTTATAGTTGCTACAGTAAATAGGTGCTATAGCTAATAAACCAGTCTAAGCGTGTGGCCACTTGCCGGTTGATCTATCTTGTCGGCTGGGGCGACATATTTCGTCCTTGTTTGTACTCTAGTTGTAAAGCGTCATGTCAATTCATACAATAGGAGTAAATGAACTGAGGGATGCAATCCACGAAATCTTTATAATATATACATAGGCAGTTTAAAACGGTCTTTGCTTCTCTCTTTCAGCTTTTAAAAATTTAAAATTATTTTAAATATGATGACCTTTTAATGTGGTTTTCTCTTTTTATTTTCCATAGAAATACAACAGTTTTTTTTATATTCTTTCTTTTATTATTTTAGTTAAACATCCTAGCTAAAGACTAACTGCCTTTACAACGTATATTTCAACCAAAAGCCGTAAAAAAATCATGAGCATTTGGGAGGAATGGCCTCGCAGGATCCGGCCAGCCTGTCAGTCCCCAGAAAAAAAAAGGTTATATCCGAGCCGATGGGCCCACAGGTCGGCCTCCGATCCGAATCAGGTGGGCCCGCATCATGCTCTAACCTAGACCGTCTCGTCTAGATCCAAAGCATCCCCTGCTGTTCCGTCCCGTCTCTGTCAGCCTCCCTCCCCCATGGCCATGGCTGTCGGCCTCCCCTCCTCCTCCTCCACCTCCACCTCCTGCTGCTGCTGCAGTAGTAGATAAGCCGTCCGGGGTTCTCTTTTTCTTTTACATGGATGCCTACTACTACTAGCCACCATCGAATCGCATCCCTGCCGCGCGCCGCGCATCCACCACTTTTCCAAGCTTAATTATTAGTTATTAACCATCAGCACGATCGAGGAGATCAGGCTAATCATCAGCCTTTACCCAACATGGAGTGGGTAGGACGAGCCATTTGTCGCGGGGAGGAGGACGGCGACGACTGCTGCACGGAGCATGAAGAGCAACAAGAGGAGCGGGCGCGAGCGGTTTACTGCGCCGTGGGGAAGGAGGCGGCCAAGGAATGGAAGGCCAACCTGCAGTGGGTGCTCGCCAGCTTCCCCTGGAGTCGGACCAACAGCCGCATCGTGCTCGCCCACGTCCACCGTCCGCCCTCGCGGATCAACATGAGTACGCATTAATGCATCCTAATTACCTTTTTTACGCTTCCACAATTAACTCCATTGCATGCTCTACTTGTCACTAAAAACTCCCTTTCTTCATGATTAATTCAGCGTCAAGCCCCAAGTGTTAATTCTTCTGTTTTTACTGTTTGAGTTCGCACTTCACAGACGGGTTGCTTAGCCTTAGGCCTGTTTGTTTAGCCTTGGCTTTTTTGGATTATAGTTTAAAACCGCCTTTTTGGTTTAAGGAAAGCAGAGCTGATCTGTTTGGCATTATAGTTTTTTTTTTGAGCGATGGCTTATCCGTTGAAATGTCTAAAATACCCTTATGTCAGAGATGAATTCCATTGCTATCGACAATTCCGAATTTCGTCACGGCATCATGATTTGACCAACAATGGCACAAATTATTCAAAGAAAAATAAGTTAAATTACAATAATAATTAGTAGAACACATAACAATTAGGGGTAACTAGTTACATACCCGTGTGTTGCAACGGAATTCATTGGATGTATAGAGAATCATGCTATTGAAATGGTTGCTCTAATCGGTTGGAAAGTGGAGAGTGATGGGAAGTCGAAAAAATAGAGTGGTTGGAGAAGAATGGATGTACAACCACCAACTCGTTTTTTTATAATAGTAATGATAATGATTTAATCAATTTGTAACCATAATCTTGGTAATCACAATTTAATTAAGAAAGAGAAAGAAAAATATAAAAAATTTCACGTCTTCGCCAGTCACCACCGTGGTGTCTCCACTACCGTCGAGCCACCATCGGCCTCACCGGCGGGTTGTCGCTGCCGTCTGGACACCATAGCTCTCATCGTCGTGATCTAGAGATGATCTGTCGCCCCCCTCCTCCAGATCTGAATGGAGGAAGTATATCCGCTAGGGCAGCGGACGAGGTTGACGGAGGGAAGTCAAAAAGGGCCGACGGTGGAGTGCAACATTGGTCAGTGCAAAGAAGGGGGAGTGGCTAGTCGGACGGAGGCAGAGGTTCTCGAGAGGATCCAGTGGCGACGGTGGAGATCTGAACGGGAGTCGCAATGGAGATTCGGATGAGATGGACGGGGCCACGGAGAAGTGCCGGGGGAGCGGAGAGGACAAGCCACCAGAGTCGGGCTGGGCGAGAATGGTACTGTAGGCGTCGGCGCGGGCCAAGCCCTAGAGGCGCCAAACCGGTTTGGTTTGGAGGAAGGGGAAAAAGTGAGGAGAAAAAGAGAATAACTAAAACTATATAAACAATAGCATTGGTGGGTGATTTTCACGAAGTTGAGTGGCAAGGCCTATTCTCAACCCGCAGAAGCCAAAATAAGCAGCACCTCTTTCCTGGCTTTTGGCTTATAGTTGTAAAATGGCTTGTGGCTTTTCAAAAACTTGGTTAAAATCCATTCATTTGTTTAGTCTTTGGCTTTTTTTTGCTTTTAAGCCCAAGGAAAGGGCTAAACAAACGGTGTCTTAATTGGTTGTTCAGCTTGCTTTCTTGCATTGCTTTTTCGGAGATTCTATTTTTTGTTTTAATTTACGCCATTTAATCTAGCTTCCTGTTTGTGAAGTCACTCTCAGAGCTATCATCTTTCTCTAGTTAGCCAAGTGTAATGCAGCCTAGCTCCTTGTCTAATCTGGAGATTATGCTACATATACACGTCCCCTTTTTGTCAAAAAAAAAAATGCAAATGCTTCTGTGCAATTGTCCTTCTCAACTTTGTTCTTGTGAACAATTCTCACTACTGTGCTTCCTCACGCACTTGCCACGGCCCCAGGGTGGTAGGGCTACTGGATTCTCCACTTTCATTCCCCTTCCTCTCTTCTTCTTCCTTCTATTCTTCATCAGCGGAGCACTTATGGATGAGTCGAGTTGCCTGTAACACCCCGGCTCAACATAGATCCCAGAAAGTCATCACTACATCTTTCACTTTGAATTTAAACCATTACTACAAAGCTTTGCCATGTAATTATCCTTGTCATACTACTACATATGGATAATCAACACAGATTAAACAACCTACATTAATCGAATTATAGTATTTTACCTCCGCGGCTCGCTGGCTCAGCCAGCTCACCTTTCCCTCCTTGACCTCGAGTCCCCTCTAGGCTCTAGCTCCGGCCCTTCCCTTCTTTGACCTCGAGTCACTGCTAGTCGCTCCTTGGCTCTGCCCTTGGCACCCAACTGCCGCACCACCACTCCTCGTCTTCTCTGGTTTTAGCCCTTCCCCCTCCTCGAGTCCTCCCTCCTTGGCTTCCATTGCCCCAGCCTACACTGTCAGTAGCCCCACTGCGGCATAGGCCACAACGCCACCTAAGATCCATTGTCGCCTCACTATCACTGTGTCTTAATTGGTTGTTCTGCTTGCTTTCTTGCATTGCTTTTTCGGAGATTCTATTTTTCGTTTTAATTTACGCCATTTAATCTAGCTTCATGTTTGTGAAGTCACTCTCAGAGCTATCATCTTTCTCTAGTTAGCCAAGTGTAATGCAGCCTAGCTCCTTGTCTAATCTGGAGATTATGCTACATATACACGTCCCCTTTTTGTCAAAAAAAAAATGCAAATGCTTCTGTGCAATTGTCCTTCTCAACTTTGTTCTTGTGAACAATTCTCACCACCTTTCGGGTATGCGGTAGAGACCAGATTTTATAGGAGTAATTGAGAATTCAAACTGCTGTCTCCTTGGAAACTGAGGCCTTTGATGCTGCTGCTGCCGCCGCCCTGTGTTGTTTGCATTTTTTTTGTTTTCTGAATTGTAATTATTTTTAAGGGAAAATTTGTAGAGAAATCAAGATCTCAGACAACTTACTCCTTAAAGAAACACATCCCTCCAAGTTGACATTAGTATAACTTTTCATAACCCCTTTATTTTACTAACCAAATCTGCTAAGCCATTTTCACCTATTTCTAGAAATCGATTTCAGTTCAACTGTTTACAGTCACTTTACTTCTCCACCAAATCCTACAGGAATTGTAGTATCTTCTGTTCCTACCTTTACAGTTTACACTTTTTGTGTTTCTAGCCAGGAATATTGTGTGACATGTTTGGATGATCTATGGATTGCAGTGGGGGCATGGGTCCCAGTGAGCCAGCTTGCAGAGCAGGAGGTGGCTGCATACAGGCAGCTGGAGGAGGACAAGATCAGCAAAGTCTTAGATAATCTCTTGGACATTTGCAAAAGTCAAAAGGTTGAAATCAGCTCCATTTTTTGGTTCCTTTTGTTTTATCATGATAATCATTCTTTATTTTGATACCCCATCCTCTTTATTTTTGTACCCCATCCTGTCAGTATCATCAATGTTAGTCATGCACCAGCCGAGATTGGTCTTGTTCTGGTGACAACTTCCATTCTTCACAGCTGATGAAGCTTGTCCCAGCTATGCAATCCGGATTGCTAACAACTTACTGAAACTCGCAGGTCAATGCTAGCAAGATCATCATCGCAAGCGATGATATCGCAAGTGCGCTCGTGCAGCTTGTCGATGATCATGGGGTCGCCAAACTCGTCATGGGTGCTGCATCTGACCGGGGGTATACAAGGTGTGAGTGCTCTTTGAATTCATACATACGAATTCAGCTCTTGATATCGCTAGTGTCGGTGTCGGTTAGGCTCAGATTTGAATCTACTCTGTATGTGTGTGAATTCATAGATAACAATAATTTAGATGCAATGTGGTGTGATGCTTGTTAGGAAAATGCGGGCGCCAAGGTCTAAGAAAGCACTGACAGTGCAACGGAAGGCGAATCCCTCTTGCAAGATCTGGTTTGTCTGCAAAGGAAATCTTATCTGCACCAGGTATGCATACATGCTTCAAAAGTGTTCATATGCCAACCGCGCAAATTGCAAAAGTCGTCCATTTCCTCTCCCTGTCTACTCACAATGGGGCAGACATTTCTAGATTGCGTTGCCTGGTATTGGAGCATACATAGAACCTGTGATAGCATTGGAAATACCTGAACATCTTTAGCTTGTGTGACCTGTCTGTCTGAAAATTTGACATTTTTATACGAGCTTTCTTGCTGTTTTCACATGACGAATAAATGAGTGAGACCACAAACAGTAGCAGGATCGCTTATTTACTGAACATACGATGATTTTTACTAACAACTGGCCAGCAAAGTGACATATTTCCTGTTGTTCCATTCATCTGATCCGACATAGGGAGGTCAGCGAGGGACTGAATAGAGCAGAGTCATCCACAACTAGCACAAGTTACAGGTCAAGCACTTCGGACTACTCAAGTTCCAAATCCTCGCCGTGCCTGCACAGTGAGCCACTCAGTATGCTGGAATCGGCCGATCCGACAACATCATCAGTTGATCAGACTCCTAGCAAGGAGGACAATGCCATGGACCGCACCATTGAGGATTTCAATCATGAAGCAACTGTTGTCGCTGGATCATCATCGACGGTGTCGGTGTCTGAAATTGTAAAGGTTGAAGAGGACTCGCCAACGCCTTCAGTACAGGATGGTTCGGTATGTGCAGTATCTCAGATAGTGAACAGTGTAATACATTTCTGAAAATGAAAAAAATGGTGACAACTTCTGCTCGGCATGAAATATAGAAGTGTAACATTCATGACAAGAACAAGACCCAGAATTGCCAGATACGTTATGGTCTCTAGACTAGTCCACATTTTTACTTCTTCAGAAATACATAATATTTCAGATAGTGAACAGAACAGGTGGGTACTTGTAGTTTGTCAGGATGTTGCCAAGTCTGACGATGCTAGCCCTCACTAATCATTAAAGCTTCCGAATGACTAGTTTTTTTTTAACCTCATGTCATCTGAACAGCGTAAAACTGACATGCTTCATAAGATTAGGATCCTGCATTTTTGTCCAGTAGATATGCATCATCAGCGTCGTATCAATGAGATACATGCTTTCGGATGGTGAAGGGTGCATTCCATGTTGTCAGGATGCTGGTGAGATGGATGATGCGTTATACGAGAAAGTCAAGGATGCGCTCATGGAGGCCGAGAACCTCAGGCATGAGGTGTATGAAGAGACTCGCCGGCGTCAGAAGGCCGAGCGGGATCTGGCCGACGCGTCCAGGATGGTAAGTAGGGAAAAAGAGATGAAATTGCTTGGCTGCTCGAACAATGTGTAATTCTGCAGTATGTATGATATGATGCAGGCCAAGGACGCAGAGAGCTCGTGCGAGAGAGAGGCGAAGCACCGGAAGGAGATTGAGGAGAGGCTGGCGAGAGAGCGCGCGGCGACGGAGCAGGACAGGCAAGAGCTCGACGACATACTTGAGCAGATACAGAAGGTGAACGACCGCAGCGCCGAGCTCGAGCTCCAGATCACAAACTCCGAGCGCATGATGAGCGACCTCGAAACCAGGCTGTCGGAGTCGTACAACCTCCTCGACACGCTCCGGCGGGAGCGCCGGCGAGAAGATTCTGCCACTGAGAGAATGGATACTGATGATGCAAGAGTGAGCTTCTTGCGGCTCGGTTACTCGGAGGTGGAGGAGGCCACCAACCATTTCGACGAATCTGTCAGGATCGGAGAAGCCGGCGGGCGGGGCAACGTGTACAGAGGGAACCTGCGCAACATGGCCGTCGCCGTCAAGATGCTCAGCCCTGACGCTGCCGTTGACGAGATCCAGTTCACCCGTGAGGTGGAAGCCATCAGCAGGGTGAGGCACCCGAACCTTGTCACGGTCGTCGGCGCGTGCCCCGAGGCGCGCGCCGTGGTGTACGAGTTCGTGCCGGGCGGGAGCCTGGAGGACCACCTCGGAGGCGAGACGCCGCTACCCTGGCACGCGCGCTGCGGCGTCGCATACCGGATGTGCTCCCCGCTGGCCTTCCTCCACTCGACGCAGCCGCAGCCGACGGTGCACGGCGACGTCAGACCGGCGAACATCCTCCTGGGCGAGCAGCACTCGTCGAGCAAGCTGGGCGGCCTCGGCATGCGCAGGCTGGCGGTGCAGCCCGGCTGCACGGCACTGGCAAGGCCGGCGCTGGCATACGTTGACCCGCAGTACCTGGCGACGAGGGAGCTGACCCCGCAGTGCGACGTGTACTCGCTGGGCGTGGTGCTCCTTCGGCTGGTCACCGGGAAGCCTGCGTTCCTGGCAAAGAAGGCGTCGCAGGAGGCCGCGGCCGGTAGGAAGGGCTGGCACGAGGTGGTGGACGCAAGCGCGGGAGGCTGGCCGATGGAGCACGCCAAAGAGGTGGCGCTCCTCGGGCTGAGATGCTGCGACGTGAAGCGGAGACCGCGTCGCTCGGGCGAGCTGTTGGAGGAGGCCCGGAGCGTGCTGGAGGCGGCGATGAGCGCCGCGCCGGGCAGGACGTGGTCGTCGCTGTCGTCGGCGTCCGACGGCGAGGGGGTCCCGTCCTACTTCGTCTGCCCGATAGTCAAGGAGGTGATGAGGGATCCGCATATCGCCGGGGACGGGTTCACGTACGAGGCGGAGGCGATGAGGGAGTGGCTGGATAGCGGGCACGACACATCGCCCATGACCAACCTCAAGCTTCCCACCCGCGACCTCATCCCCAATCACGCGCTCCGCTCAGCCATCCACCAGTGGCGACGTCTAGCTAGTCGGTAGAGCGCCGACGTACGTGTTCATTCCCATCCATCTCATTGTTCTCGTATTCTCTCTCTCACTGAGCAGATAGATAAGACTCATCAATCTACAATGACAGTCACGATAGGATGTTAAGAGTCTCGAGTCTTTTGGATTTTGAAAGGCGTGTTGTAAAGAGTTTTAGATAAATTTTATTCATATTTGTATTAGGATTTGTTCTTTATTTTAGAGAAAGACTGAGAGACTATATGAACCCATGAGGTGACTATGGAGAACCTAAGAAGCAAGAAGAAGCAACCAAACAATCAAACATATTTATTCAAAATAGAGGATATACAAGAGGATTAAGGGTTAAATAATTCTTTAGTAGTAGATTCTTGTATAGGATAAGGATATGATGGTTCTAAATCCTAAAACTCTAAAAGATTCGAGAGTATTGTAAGTATCTTACATTGGCAGTTTGCCCATTTTGCATTGTATCTGCTGTTATATGGGCTGTTTATCGCCGGATGCCCTATGCTTGGATTGGGCAAGATATTCTTGTAAGTACAGTTTTGTTTTTGATGCCCTCCTTTGGGATTATTCTCTGTTAATTAATATCGTACTTTGCACCTTCAGGGTATTGCACTGATTGTTACTGTGATCCAAACTGTTAGGATACCTAACCTCAAGGTAATTCTGCTCTTTGGTTTATGCTTTCCATTTGGTGAAGGACTTTGATGCAAATTTTTTACTTGTTTGTCATGGTCAGGTGGGGTCTGTTCTTCTCAGTTGTGCCTTCTTGTATGACATCTTCTGGGTTTTTTTATCTCCAAGATGTGGTTTCATGAGAGTGTGATGATTGTGGTAGGTACAAATGACTATTGTCATGCTCTGCTTTTGCCATTTGCTAGACATTCTAGTTATGCTTGCGCTCTGCTCGCAGGTCGCACGCGGTGATAAGACCGACGAAGATGGTGTGCCCATGCTGTTAAAGATCCCACGATTGTTTGATCCATGGGGCGGATACAGCATTATAGGCTTTGGTGATATCCTTCTTCCTGGACTGTTGATTGCTTTTGCGCTAAGGTTACTTAGTGCTCCAAATCTGGTCCATTCATTCTTCTCTCAATAGCCATTAGCCAATACCTATGGGCATGTCATATGTGATTTCATAATTATAGGCTGGAGAACAACAATCAGCATGATTTTCTTCCAATTTCGTTTGTTGGATAATTACCTGTGTTGCAGTTGCTTTGAACTTGCAGTATGTTCGATACAGTAGGTTGTTGAGCTCTCCAAGTATTTTCCTTCCCTCTCTCCTTAGGTATGATTGTAACGCCCCCGTTTCCAGGGGCGCGTACGGACACGGCACCTCGCAACTATTCACGCATGAACAGTTATGAAGTGTCGCGCAAGAGTATACCATTGCATGCTTACAACAAAAGTCCAGCATATATTTTACATATGGATTAGCATCCCTTTTTCGACAGCGGGGCGTGCAAGCCCAAAGTATACTTACATCACAAAAACTCCAGAATCCGCTTGAGCGCGGCGAAGACCTAAAGCCACGGGTCCTCGACGGGAAGACCTTTCCAACACGAAATCTTGAATTGCCTTCTTTTCCTTCTGGTATCTGTGGCATTTAGCAAGCCTGAGTACTCCGACCCCGTACTCAGCAAATCACAAGGGAAACCCTAACTTACTACTTGCATGGATCAACAAAGGAAGGGAGTATACTTGGTTTATTACTTTTGAGTGGGTGCAGTTTTATTTGCAAACATTTTGATAAAACGGCCCAAAACTACTTCTCAAGAACTCAGGGGTTTTCACGAAGAGTTCATTAACCAACTTAACCAAGTTAAAGTATGTACAAAACTACTTAAGCTTCGCGGCTGGAATCACCCAAGTGACACAGCTCCAGTAACCGGGAGCACGGCGTATCCGAATACCATTTATTTGACTCTGCAGAGTTTGCTCAGCTTTACCCACACGATCCCTTAACTCCCGCGACAGAGTTAAGAAAGCCAGGTCGTTTCACTGCTCAACTCTTTATATAGGCTCTACCCGGTAGAATTCACTCGGGTCTGGATCCCACACACACACACACGCACACCCACACAAGAGAAAAACAGTGTCCGCTTCGAGTGAACTCTACCGTTGTTAGGCACCCATAGCGCGGCTCACCTAACCTCACTGCTAAACCACCTGTAGAGTTTCAATCGAGTTGAGCAGCTACTAGACAAGTGTTGACAAGTCAACTCCTGTGGTTGAGCGATTACTGTGACATTTGCTCAGCGTAAGGGTTTCAGTCCTTATATTTTCACATGGTCCGCAACCTCGCCAGGCCCGCGACCCAACTAAGGTAAGCGGTGGGCGTAGACCGTCCCGCGGTTTCCCACTCACCCTTACCCTACTCCAAACCTAGGGTAAAAGATTGGCGAGGACCGCCTTGCGGTTTCCACTCCCCCTTACCCTACCTTGTGCACGCCGGCACTCTCCGCTCTAAGATACGGTGTCCCATACCACCCTACCTTAGAGTCGGGTTTTCTAAATTCTATTGGCTCCACAGCCACAACCTTATTAGTATAACATTTTGCATGATAATAACATCCTACAATTATCTAGATTAACAGGTAATTAATCCTAGGGTTGCAATGGCATGGTTACAAGTTTAACATGGCAATCATCGGTGGTAGGTTTAACTACATAACATGTCATTCTAAACCTTTTATTTTACTTTCGAATTAGCATTTCAGAATTAGCTCAATGCAAATAACATATTAGCATAAATAGATAACATGGGTTGCAACATGATCAAAGACTTGTGACTTGCCGTAAACCGGGACGAACTCGGCTAGCTCGAACGTAGAAGCTCCTGGATTCTGCAACTGCACTTGAGCTTCCGGAATCTCCGACACTAACGCAAACACTGAAAATAACATAAATCCAGCTTGAGACTAATCAAGCGAGGAAGAATAATCTAAATAAAAAGAAATAAATTGCATAAACACCCCAAGTGGAATTTTAGGAATTTTTCTGGGATGAAATTGTGAAAATGGAGTTCACCACTGGGTCTGGAATAATATTTGGAGCAAAGTGGTGAAATTTGGGAATTTTTGGGATTTTCTGTGATTTTCTAGGATTTATTTGAGTTTTCTGGCATTTTAGAAATTAATAAAATCACTGAAAATCGGATGAATAGTGGTGGGCCGGCCCGGCGCAACAGTGCAGCCCGGCCGGGGAAGCGGCCCGCGCGGCCGAAGGCCAGCGCGGCCTGCTTGCGCTTGCGCGCGCGCGCGGGATGGAGCGGGCCGAGGGAAAACGGCCCAGAGCGGGCGCGCCCACGCCGCTCGGATGCCCGTCGCGTGGCTCGGGGCGGACGGCGGAGGAGCGCGACGGGGCGAGCGGTCGAGATGAGGAGGCGGGAAGATCAGACGGCTGAGATTCAATGGGGTGGGTGAAACGGTACGGGGGAAATGGATGACGGGGATTAGAAGGCTTCAAGGGGATCCGACGACGGGGAGGCGGCCGCGTCTTCATCGTCTTCCTCCGGCCGGGCGCGAGCAGCAGCGGGACGGAGGCGGCGGGGCAACGGTGCTCCGGCGGCGTCGGCGGCTCCCAGGGGCAGAGAGGGGTACCGCCGGGTAGAGGGGACAGCGGGGAACCCATTTCGGGTGGTTAGCGTCTGCGGGGACCAACGGGGAGAGAGGGAGGGAGAAGGGGGTAGTTCGGGGATCTTGCGGTGGAGGGGGTTGCCGGCGGCGAGAGGGGCTAATCGGGGGTGGCTACACCATCTGGGGAGGGTGAGGCTCACATTGGCGGCGGCAGCGTGAGCTGGGGAGCTTCGAGGAGGGCTGGCCACGGGAAGGGGGCGGCGGCCGAAGAGGAGCTTCGTCGCCGGAGTTCCTCAGTAATTCTCCTGCCCAAACAAAGGTAACACAGTGATTAGGAGGTAAAAGAGAAGCTCGGGGCAGAAGCAATTGAGGAATGGAGGGAGGAGGAGGGAGATCCGCTCGCGGGGCTTGCCGGCGCAGGGGGAGACGGTGGCGGAGCTCCGGGCGGCGGGAGCTCAAACGGGCGCTCCGGGAGGGGCTCTGGAGGGTGGGGAGGGGAATGGAGGCGCTTGGGGAGCTCGGAAAGCAAAGGAAAAAGAGGGGGAGCTGGGGGAGGTTTTATACCCAAACGGGGGGGGAAGCGAGGCTTCGGGGAGAAGCCTCCGGCGGGGCTCCGGCCGACAGGGGGTGACGGGCGGTCAAGGGCGTTAAAGCCAGCACAGCGGAGGGGGCGGGGTGACGCGAGGTGCTGTGCGGGGGAGAGGCGACGTGACGGGAGCAGGTAGCGGCGCAGGGGCGAGGGCGCGTCCGCGCGAGAGAGAGAGAGGGAGGAGGCGGCGCTGCCAGGTGGGGCCAGGGCGGAGGCGGGCGACGTGGCGCGGGGACGGCCGCTCCTCCCGTCCCGGGGCTGTCGGGACGGCGGGGCGCGAGGGAGGACCGGGGCGCGGCCGCGGGCGAAGGGCGGCGGGCGACGGGCGCGACCGCAGGCGCGGCCGCGGGCGCAACGCGCAGTGCACGCGTGCGCGGGGAGGAGGCGGGGTGTTGGCGCGGCGCCAACGGGAGGCGCGGGCGCGGGGCGCGCGAGAGAAAGGAAAGCGGAAAGGGGGGGCGGGGCGCCAACGAAGTGGAGGAAACGGAACAGCCGAGAAAGGAAAGCGTATTCCGGCGAAACTTTCCCGAAAAGGAAAGTTTTCAAAATTCACTCAAAAATGCAGCAAAAAGCACAGAAATTCATTTTGAAATTTTTCAGGGCTTTTCAACCTACCCCCCTTAAAAGAATCTCGACCCCGAGATTAACTTGGTCCAGGGAGTAAGTTGGGGAAATCTCGCTGCAAATCTGACTCTCGTTCCCAAGTTGACTCTTCAGGTGTATGATTCTTCCACTGTACTCTGCAGAACCTGACGTTCTTGTTTCTGAGCTGCCTCTCTGTCGTTTCAAGTATTTGTAGTGGTTCTTCAGCATATGTGCAGTCATCTTGCAATTCAATATCTGACAGTGGCACTTCATCTGTTGGTTGGCGTAGACATTTCCGAAGTTGGGATACGTGGAACACGTTGTGAATTCTGGATAAGTTGGGCGGAAGCTGCACTTGATAAGCTACTTCCCCAACTCTTCCAATTATCTGAAACGGTCCCACATATCTTGGTGCTAATTTGCCTTTGACTTGAAATCTCTTGACTATTTTGAACGGGGTGACTTTGATGTAGACATAATCTCCAACTTCGAAACTCAAATCTTTCCTGCGATTATCTGCATAGTTCTTCTGTCGGTCTTGTGCCATCTTCAGTCTGTCTCTGACAATTCTGATATGTGCTTCTGCATCTTGAGCAATCTGGGGACCAATGAGTTGTCGTTCTCCTGTTTCTGTCCAATTCAGTGGAGTCCTGCACTTCCTGCCATAGAGTGCTTCAAACGGTGCCATTTGAATGCTGGCTTGATAGCTGTTATTATATGAGAACTGAGCAAATGGTAGACAGGTGTTCCATGTTGCTCCATACACTATCGCACAAGCTCTCAACATGTCTTCTAAAATTTGATTGGTTCTCTCTGTCTGTCCATCTGTCTGTGGGTGATATGCTGAGCTGAAATTCAGATCGGTGCCCATGGCTTCATGCAACTTTTCCCAGAACTTGGATGTAAACTGTGCTCCTCTATCTGACACAATCTTCTTCGGAACTCCGTGTAATGTCACAATTCTGGTCAAATATAGCTCGGCAAGTTTATCCTTCCCATAAGTTTGCTTGATCGGGAGGAAATGAGCCACCTTGGTCAATCTATCAACAATGACCCAAATAGCATCATATCCCTCACGAGTCTTGGGAAGTCCAGTGATGAAGTCCATACCAATGCTATCCCATTTCCATTCGGGAATTGGCAAAGGTTGTAACAATCCTGATGGTTTTTGATGGTCTATCTTGATCTGTTGGCAGACATCACATTTAGCTACATACTCTGCCACTTCTTTCTTCATTTGGTTCCACCAATATCTTTTCTTCAAATCCTGATACATCTTTGTGCCTCCTGGATGAATTGAGAATTGAGAGGAATGGGCTTCAGCTAGGATCAACTCTCTCAACTCCTTCTTGTCGGGTATGCAATAGCGATCACGGAAGGTAAGGATCCCATGCTCGTCTATCGCATACTCTGATGAATTTTCTCCTTGAATATCCTTTTTCAGTTTTTGAATCCCTTCATCTTCATCCTGGGCTGCTTTAATCTGATCTGGCAATAGTGGTTGAATCTCTAAGGCTGCTTCTTCACCTTGTTCTGAGATTACCAAGTTCAGTTGTAATATATCTCTCTGCAACTCTGGTGGGTACTCTGATTGACTGCCTTTGCTTGGACGAGCCTTGCGGCTAAGGGCATCAGCAACTACATTTGCCTTGCCCGGGTGATACTGGAGATCGACATCATAATCCTTGATCAGTTCTAGCCATCTGCGTTGTCTCATGTTCAACTCCGGTTGTGTGAACAAATACTTCAAACTCTTGTGATCTGAGAATACCTCACAACGATTTCTTAGCAGGTAGTGCCGCCAAATTTTGAGTGCATGCACCACCGCTGCTAGCTCTAAATTGTGTGTTGGGTAGTTCTCTTTATGTGGCTTCAACTATCTTGAGGCATAGGCAACAACTTTTCTGTCTTGCATGAGCACACATCTCAAACCTTGTCTTGAAGCATTACAATAGATTTGGAACTCTTTCTCTGGGTTGGGCAAAATCAAGACTGGCGTTGTTGTCAACTTGGTCTTCAACAGCTGAAAACTCTCTTCCCAAACGTCTGTCCATGTGAATGGTCTGTCTTTCTTTAGCAATTGAGTGAGTTGGCGAGATACCCTTGAGAAACCTTCTATGAATCGGCGATAATAGCCCGCCAATCCTAGGAAGCTTCTCACTTCAGTCACGGGCTTGGGTTGTTTCCATTCCATGACTGCGGCTATCTTTTCTGGATCAACCTTGACTCTATCTTCTGATATAATGTGACCCAAAAAGCAACCTCTTTTAGTCAAAACTGCGTTTGTTGAACTCTGCATACAACTGATGTTCTCTCGGTCTTGTCAGTTTCATGTGCAAGTGCCATTTGTGTTCCTTTTCATTCTTGGATTAAATCAGAATATCATCAATGAAGACAATCACGAATCGATCCAATTTTTCCATATGCACCAGATTCATAATGTTCATGAAATAAACTGGCGCATTGGTTAAACCAAAGGGAACGACCGTGAACTCTCTCTTAATCCATATCTGGTGACGAAAGCTGTTTTCTCTCGATCTTACTCTCGGATCTTGAGCTGATGGTAACCCGAGCGTAAGTCGATCTGGAAAAAAAAAATACTTCGGCACCCTTAAGCTGATCAAACAGGTCATCAGTCCTGGGCAATGGATACTTGTTTTTGATTGTGACAGCATTCGGTTCCTTGTAATCGACACACATTATTAGCTCTTCATTCTTCTTCTTCATAAATAAAACTAGTGCCGACCAAGGTGAAACACTTGGTCGAATGAATTCTTTTTCTTGTTATTCATCTAACTGTCTCTTGAGTTCTTTCAATTTACTAGCGGACATTCTGTATTGATGCTTGGCAATTGGCTTTGTGCCTGAAATCAACTCTATGACAAGTTCTACTTGTCGGTCAGGGGTCAGCATGGCAATTCTTCCGGAAACAAATCAGGGTATTCTTGCACTACTGGCACTTGATCTGGTGTAACTGCTAGCATGTTGATCATGCGCTTTCTTGCATCCTTCAATTTTTTTTTTTTTGCCACTTTCTGACCTTCAAGGGTTACCAATGATACTGTTTTGATTTCATAATCTTCCTTGCCTTTGTTCTGGGCTAGCCAGTTCATGCCCAAAATGACATCTAAACCTTGCATATCTGGCTGCAGCAAATCTACTTTAACCTTCTCTGGATAGACTTGTACCTGTACATCATCCTTGCATGTGTGGTGAAGGTTCCCACATGGATGAATTATGTCGTACCACGGTTGGATATAATTGGGTCTGCTGGGATTTACTCTATTACAACATGACCATCACACCCATTTCACTTTACACAAATGGTCTTCATACATCTTCATAATTTTGCCACAAGCCTTAGTTAAAGTAATTTACAGACAAACCATTAAGTTCTTCCAACCGGTTTACAAAAGGATAACCAAAAGTACATCATCTCATTTCTTGTTCTACATAGCTCATGTTTTCTTGACTATCTGCTGGTTTTGGGCTTGGAGTTTAGCTGCTTCTGATGACACACTCCTCCTGGGACACTGATGTTTGTAGTGTCCAATCTTCCCACAATGAAAACATGCATCCGTACTTCGTGGACAGCTGCTGGTAAAATGTTTGCCACCGCAGATGAAGCACTTGATGGCGAATGGTGAGGGAGTGGCCTGCTGCTGAGGCTGTCCAGACTGGGTCTTCGGTATCGTCACAAACTGACGGAAGGGTGGAGATCGAAAGGAAGGAGATCCCATGGTCTTGTTTTGCTGAGTATTGTGTGATGACTGAGACTTGTGCACTGACTTACATTTTCCGTCATCCTCCATTCTGGTCCTCTTAGGGTAAGATTCATCTTCTTCCATCGGTGGCTGGCGGGATGATGATTTCCGCCTCTTTGCTTGCTCTTTAGTTTCTTCTCCGGGTAAGAACTTCAGTGGGCATTTGTCACGATCATGCCCATCCTGTTCACAGTGAAGACAAGCTGTTGGTGATGGAGGCAAAGGCTTCTTTCGTTTCATGCCTTTCACGTAACATGGTCTTTCTTCTATCTGTAGAGCTCGATCAACCAGGCTCAATAGGCTTGAATACTTCATGGCCTGAAGGCGTTGCTTTATATTAGGTTGTAGACCTTTCATAAAGTACTCCATCCTTTTAGCTTCGGTGTTAGTTTCTTCTGGAGCATACTGGGATAACTGATGAAAGTGTTGTAGATATGCTGTGATGGAGTTCTCTCCTTGTTGAAGGTTAAGAAAATCCTGATACTTCCTTGTGATAACTTTAGGAGGAATGAAGGCTTTACGAAATCTCTTCACAAAGTCTTCCCATGTAATATCTTTTTCCTTGGGGTGCATCCACTGGATAGCATTCCACCAAGTAATTGCGGGCTCAGACAACTGATAGGTGGCAAAGAGAACCTTCTCCTTATTTGTACACTGGATAGTATTCATTCTTCTCTCAATATCTTGTAACCAGTCATCTGCATTCAGTGACCCTGTGGTTGAAGGGAATTTTGGGGGTTGAGTTTGCAGAAATGCTGTAAACTTTAATGCAGTTATGCTTGATGCTAACACTGACTCTTCGGGTGTCACCTTGACAAAGAACGGTGGTTGTAACTCTACTTGCTGCTCTGACATCTGGACTTGATCTGTGGCAGGTGCACCCTGCCCGTTGGTCTGACCATTCTGCTGTGTTGGGTCCATCTGCCAATTGGGGACTGGAGATCAGTTTTGCAGCGGCTTTTGGAGAATAAGAGGGGATAAGTAAGACTTTGAATTTCAAGGTAAGTATAGGACGAATAAGGTAAGAACGAGAGCGAAAAGGGACAGGAGAAAACTTTGAACACAGGGGAATTACTGATAATTAAGCAAACAACATACGAGGATAATGAACATAAATTTACAATATGCAAGTGGCACACAAACCTCTTAGGGTTCATGATTACACCTGCTTTACATTACAAAAGCACCACTACTACTCAGGGTCAGTCTAGTCTAGCGAACGACGGCTACTCCTCCAGCTGCCGAGAAACGAAAATTTTGAAGCTAGACAAGGAAAACAGTAGACATTTTGCCGAAGTAAAACTTAAGCAGGAGTAAGCTAAGATAGATGAGGTAGCAACAAGAGAGGGAAAAGACAGCAATAGTACTTATATTTTTCGTAAACCATTTTTATGGCTTAAATTAAATTTTGCGATAAAATCGCTTCCTAGTTTGCCTTAGGTCTCAACCAACGGTCAAGAGCCTGCTCTGATACCACTTCTTGTAACGCCCCCGTTTCCAGGGGCGCGTACGGACACGGCACCTCGCAACTATTCACGCATGAACAGTTATGAAGTGTCGCGCAAGAGTATACCATTGCATGCTTACAACAAAAGTCCAGCATATATTTTACATATGGATTAGCATCCCTTTTTCGACAGCGGGGCGTGCAAGCCCAAAGTATACTTACATCACAAAAACTCCAGAATCCGCTTGAGCGCGGCGAAGACCTAAAGCCACGGGTCCTCGACGGGAAGACCTTTCCAACACGAAATCTTGAATTGCCTTCTTTTCCTTCTGGTATCTGTGGCATTTAGCAAGCCTGAGTACTCCGACCCCGTACTCAGCAAATCACAAGGGAAACCCTAACTTACTACTTGCATGGATCAACAAAGGAAGGGAGTATACTTGGTTTATTACTTTTGAGTGGGTGCAGTTTTATTTGCAAACATTTTGATAAAACGGCCCAAAACTACTTCTCAAGAACTCAGGGGTTTTCACGAAGAGTTCATTAACCAACTTAACCAAGTTAAAGTATGTACAAAACTACTTAAGCTTCGCGGCTGGAATCACCCAAGTGACACAGCTCCAGTAACCGGGAGCACGGCGTATCCGAATACCATTTATTTGACTCTGCAGAGTTTGCTCAGCTTTACCCACACGATCCCTTAACTCCCGCGACAGAGTTAAGAAAGCCAGGTCGTTTCACTGCTCAACTCTTTATATAGGCTCTACCCGGTAGAATTCACTCGGGTCTGGATCCCACACACACACACACGCACACCCACACAAGAGAAAAACAGTGTCCGCTTCGAGTGAACTCTACCGTTGTTAGGCACCCATAGCGCGGCTCACCTAACCTCACTGCTAAACCACCTGTAGAGTTTCAATCGAGTTGAGCAGCTACTAGACAAGTGTTGACAAGTCAACTCCTGTGGTTGAGCGATTACTGTGACATTTGCTCAGCGTAAGGGTTTCAGTCCTTATATTTTCACATGGTCCGCAACCTCGCCAGGCCCGCGACCCAACTAAGGTAAGCGGTGGGCGTAGACCGTCCCGCGGTTTCCCACTCACCCTTACCCTACTCCAAACCTAGGGTAAAAGATTGGCGAGGACCGCCTTGCGGTTTCCACTCCCCCTTACCCTACCTTGTGCACGCCGGCACTCTCCGCTCTAAGATACGGTGTCCCATACCACCCTACCTTAGAGTCGGGTTTTCTAAATTCTATTGGCTCCACAGCCACAACCTTATTAGTATAACATTTTGCATGATAATAACATCCTACAATTATCTAGATTAACAGGTAATTAATCCTAGGGTTGCAATGGCATGGTTACAAGTTTAACATGGCAATCATCGGTGGTAGGTTTAACTACATAACATGTCATTCTAAACCTTTTATTTTACTTTCGAATTAGCATTTCAGAATTAGCTCAATGCAAATAACATATTAGCATAAATAGATAACATGGGTTGCAACATGATCAAAGACTTGTGACTTGCCGTAAACCGGGACGAACTCGGCTAGCTCGAACGTAGAAGCTCCTGGATTCTGCAACTGCACTTGAGCTTCCGGAATCTCCGACACTAACGCAAACACTGAAAATAACATAAATCCAGCTTGAGACTAATCAAGCGAGGAAGAATAATCTAAATAAAAAGAAATAAATTGCATAAACACCCCAAGTGGAATTTTAGGAATTTTTCTGGGATGAAATTGTGAAAATGGAGTTCACCACTGGGTCTGGAATAATATTTGGAGCAAAGTGGTGAAATTTGGGAATTTTTGGGATTTTCTGTGATTTTCTAGGATTTATTTGAGTTTTCTGGCATTTTAGAAATTAATAAAATCACTGAAAATCGGATGAATAGTGGTGGGCCGGCCCGGCGCAACAGTGCAGCCCGGCCGGGGAAGCGGCCCGCGCGGCCGAAGGCCAGCGCGGCCTGCTTGCGCTTGCGCGCGCGCGCGGGATGGAGCGGGCCGAGGGAAAACGGCCCAGAGCGGGCGCGCCCACGCCGCTCGGATGCCCGCCGCGTGGCTCGGGGCGGACGGCGGAGGAGCGCGACGGGGCGAGCGGTCGAGATGAGGAGGCGGGAAGATCAGACGGCTGAGATTCAATGGGGTGGGTGAAACGGTACGGGGGAAATGGATGACGGGGATTAGAAGGCTTCAAGGGGATCCGACGACGGGGAGGCGGCCGCGTCTTCATCGTCTTCCTCCGGCCGGGCGCGAGCAGCAGCGGGACGGAGGCGGCGGGGCAACGGTGCTCCGGCGGCGTCGGCGGCTCCCAGGGGCAGAGAGGGGTACCGCCGGGTAGAGGGGACAGCGGGGAACCCATTTCGGGTGGTTAGCGTCTGCGGGGACCAACGGGGAGAGAGGGAGGGAGAAGGGGGTAGTTCGGGGATCTTGCGGTGGAGGGGGTTGCCGGCGGCGAGAGGGGCTAATCGGGGGTGGCTACACCATCTGGGGAGGGTGAGGCTCACATTGGCGGCGGCAGCGTGAGCTGGGGAGCTTCGAGGAGGGCTGGCCACGGGAAGGGGGCGGCGGCCGAAGAGGAGCTTCGTCGCCGGAGTTCCTCAGTAATTCTCCTGCCCAAACAAAGGTAACACAGTGATTAGGAGGTAAAAGAGAAGCTCGGGGCAGAAGCAATTGAGGAATGGAGGGAGGAGGAGGGAGATCCGCTCGCGGGGCTTGCCGGCGCAGGGGGAGACGGTGGCGGAGCTCCGGGCGGCGGGAGCTCAAACGGGCGCTCCGGGAGGGGCTCTGGAGGGTGGGGAGGGGAATGGAGGCGCTTGGGGAGCTCGGAAAGCAAAGGAAAAAGAGGGGGAGCTGGGGGAGGTTTTATACCCAAACGGGGGGGGGGGGAAGCGAGGCTTCGGGGAGAAGCCTCCGGCGGGGCTCCGGCCGACAGGGGGTGACGGGCGGTCAAGGGCGTTAAAGCCAGCACAGTGGAGGGGGCGGGGTGACGCGAGGTGCTGTGCGGGGGAGAGGCGACGTGACGGGAGCAGGTAGCGGCGCAGGGGCGAGGGCGCGTCCGCGCGAGAGAGAGAGAGGGAGGAGGCGGCGCTGCCAGGTGGGGCCAGGGCGGAGGCGGGCGACGTGGCGCGGGGACGGCCGCTCCTCCCGTCCCGGGGCTGTCGGGACGGCGGGGCGCGAGGGAGGACCGGGGCGCGGCCGCGGGCGAAGGGCGGCGGGCGACGGGCGCGACCGCAGGCGCGGCCGCGGGCGCAACGCGCAGTGCACGCGTGCGCGGGGAGGAGGCGGGGTGTTGGCGCGGCGCCAACGGGAGGCGCGGGCGCGGGGCGCGCGAGAGAAAGGAAAGCGGAAAGGGGGGGCGGGGCGCCAACGAAGTGGAGGAAACGGAACAGCCGAGAAAGGAAAGCGTATTCCGGCGAAACTTTCCCGAAAAGGAAAGTTTTCAAAATTCACTCAAAAATGCAGCAAAAAGCACAGAAATTCATTTTGAAATTTTTCAGGGCTTTTCAATGATTGGGCTACCAAGAAGACCTTACAATCTGGTTACTTTCTGTGGTCAATGGTCGCATACGGTTCTGGTAAGACATCGCTGCTTCCATCACAACTATGCATGTATCGCTGTTAGTTTTTTCGTGACTGTAATTCTTTCACTGTGTTTCAGCTTTGTAAAAAGGCTTCATGCCATATGTTGTAAACTCGCTTCCTTTTACTTCAATGACTTAGCAGAACTCCTGCTTATTTCCTAAAAAAAACTTTTTTAAGCACAGTTTGCCAACATATTCAGCTTAATTCCTTATACGCCACTGGAATTTTACGAAATCCCTGATTTGTCTGACGTGTGGGGTCCGGACCCACATGTTAGAGAGACCGAGAGTGGCATATAAGGGACGAGGCAAACTTTAACAAACCACGGTACTATTGCAGGCACTTTCTTAGCACTCGGCAGGAAACGGGGTGAACTCAGAAACCTGTGGACAAGAGGACAGCCTCGGAGGGTCTGCACGCACAAGCGCATGCAACCTTCGCCAAACCCGAAGGACTCCACTTACGCTGTAAGCTCGTCATAAACAGGCTAAAGCCTGGCCCTGGAGAGCCTCACTGTATCCCTAATGTAAATTGTATCGGGCCTATAATGTTTCCTTTTCTGGAGGCAGCAGTGCGACTCCACTGATTTGTAGTGCACGTACCACTACAAATTAGGCTCCGCCGATTTGTAGTGCTTGTTGTAATACCTAACATGTTGTCATCACTAGCAACCCATCCATTGTATAGTATAATCAGCCCTATAGCTTTGTCGTTGCATAAAAGGTGAGGTGAGTTGAGTTAGGGTTTCAGCTCTGTATTTATTTCCCAACCAAAAACGTATGCATTTGATCCATAGATCAACGTAAACTCTTTCGGTATACTGGTTTTGCAGTTCTGTAGCTGTCATATTCCCTGCTCTTATTTCTCTTTACATGCGTCTGCCTTGATTATGCTACTTGACACTCTCGTTAGTCTCGTATACTACCTTGGTTCATATGATTGTTGATGAAAAATTATGAACACAAGAAGTCGTGAACCCCTCTAGCTAGTTTTGTTTTCCTGGACCTATTCTCTCATACCAGGTGGACACGTGGCAAGGGCCTACTGGTTTTGTCGGTGTAGGTGATGCATCAGTGCATCATCATCCATGAGCTGTAATTATCCATGGATCCCGGGCAGCAGAAGGCAGAAAAAAAGGGGTGTCCCGTGACAAGATTTTCAAGTGGTTATATTGTGAGTGTTACAACTTTTTTTAGGGAGAAAACACACTCATCGTAAATAAACGGGGAAAACACAGAAGAATTTTTAAATTTCTCTATTTTCTTACTTGCTCCCTTTTTCTTTTCTTTTTTCTCTTACAAAACTGGCTACAAACCTTCTTAATATATAGGCTAATAATCTCCTACTAGCATACGTATTCGGACTTCAAGTTGAACACAACTTCAGCTTGAGTTATATACACGGAGACGAATTTTACTACGTCTTGAACTTGAAGTCAATATTATTTCTACCAGTGAGTATTGACGGTATGCATGCAACGAGCTTTGTAAAGGCGTCATGTTTTGTGATTTGTTTTTGGTGCAGGTGAGGTGATGTCGGAGTCGGGGCGGTGGTGCGGTGTGTGGCCAGCGATGAAGCTGCGGCTGCCGTCCTACGCCATCGTCGCTGCTGTCCTCGTCCAAGCAGAGCCCTAGCTCGCTCTTGTGTATGTCTCGTGTTTTTGTTTGTTTTCTCGCAGACGATGGTTCCTCCGGCCTGCTTTTGTAGTGAGTGGTTCCCCTCCTGCTTGTAAATTCTAAAGGACATGTTTGGTCGTCCTTTTTAGCTAGTGCGTCTGGATTCCATCGTCGTCCAGTTCTTGCTTTTTGACTCACATGGCCACAACCGGTGTTGTTACCCTAGTGCCCGATTGCCCCCATTAGTCGCCTTTGCTACTCTACTAGCCAGAGAGATTAAGATCCATCACAATCTAATTCTAAACAATATTGCGTTTCTGCTGCTAGCTAGGGTGCTTGTTGAATTGAGCAAGGTTAGTGCCACTCGGACAAGAAATTTTTTTAAACCTAGTGGGTGTAAATGCCAGTACATGCATGCTAACAACATGTGTGGTTAGTATTACGAGTGTACCCTATATTTAGTTCCTGGCCGTGCTAAGTTTTTCAATTCTGTCTCAGCGAGATGGCTGGTTTGTGGCTATGATTGATCAAGGGATTAAGACAACATACAAGTCGAGACAGCTGATGAGCTCATAACGAAGGATAAAGTTCCGGACTGACCACTCTGTCCGTGCCTCACAGCTTATACAAAAAGCGCACCACTTTCCAGAACCTGCCCGCCTCATAACAAACCATTTTACAGAAAGAAAACCTACCAATCCTATTTTAATCACCATCATCACCGTCTAAATTATCGATCATTATTTACCTACAACAACCGATGGAACGATTCAATAGTCCAGGTCTGCCATGCCACCTATGGCCGGCCATGGACCTCTTGTGCAGATGAGGTGAGGCGACAGACCAAGATCGAGTAAACAAAACAAGCATATATTAATTCGATAGAGCAAGAGAGTTGCTAGCAATCAAACTCCCATCCTATCATCCACTAACTAGGAAAACAAAGAAATCCCTATCATTGTCATCATCCACTAATTAAGAAAAGGCCGCAAAAACAAAGAGGGGAAAAAAACGCTGATAGATTATTATTATTATCATACCAGCTGAAGGCCTGGCCATTGATTAATTATTGTTGTCCTCTGAAGTTAGAGGAGAGGAGAGCCGCTCGCTATAAGAAGCAGTGGAAACGCACTCCTCAGTCACAGCCATCTCCGCTCTCGCTGTGCCTGTAGATACCCGCCACCAAAGGGAGAAAATTTAACAGGGAACAAGTAATTAAACAGCGAGGAAATGGAGGGCAAGGACGAGGACGTCCGCCTTGGAGCCAACCGCTACTCGGAGAGGCAGCCGATCGGCACGGCGGCGCAGGGCGGCGGCGAGGAGAAGGACTACAAGGAGCCACCTCCCGCGCCGCTGTTCGAGGCGGAGGAGCTGACGTCGTGGTCCTTCTACCGCGCCGGCATCGCAGAGTTCCTGGCCACGTTTCTCTTCCTCTACATCAGCATCCTGACGGTTATGGGCGTCAACAACTCGACGTCCAAGTGCGGCACCGTCGGCATCCAGGGCATCGCGTGGGCGTTCGGCGGCATGATCTTCGTGCTCGTCTACTGCACCGCCGGCATCTCGGGGGGACACATCAACCCGGCCGTCACCTTCGGGCTCTTCCTGGCCAGGAAGCTGTCCCTCACCCGGGCGCTCTTCTACATGGTGATGCAGTGCCTGGGCGCCATCTGCGGCGCCGGAGTCGTGAAGGGATTCCAGCAGACGCTCTACATGGGCAAAGGCGGCGGCGCCAACTCCGTCAACCCGGGCTACACCAAGGGTGACGGCCTCGGCGCGGAGATCGTCGGCACCTTCGTGCTCGTCTACACCGTCTTCTCCGCCACCGACGCCAAGCGCAACGCCAGAGACTCGCACGTCCCCGTAAGTAGCACGCAGCTGCTCCATCGATCGACCAGGATCCATCAATGAATTAATGCCACGGATGAATATAGTGAATCATGGTGCGTACGTGCAGATCCTTGCTCCCCTCCCGATTGGGTTCGCGGTGTTCCTGGTGCACCTGGCGACCATCCCCATCACCGGCACCGGCATCAACCCCGCCCGCTCCCTCGGCGCCGCCATCGTCTACAACAGGAGCCAAGCATGGGACGACCACGTAAGGACCCATCGTTAATTACCCTACTCTTGAGGAATCAGTCATTGCATGCTCATCTTCTTAATCTCGGGGTTGACATATAGTAATTCATTGATCGACAGTGGATTTTCTGGGTGGGCCCGTTCATCGGAGCTGCTCTGGCCGCCATGTACCACGTGGTGGTGATCAGGGCCATCCCCTTCAAGAGCCGCGACTGATCATCCAGCTCCATCAAATCCTACCCACTGCAAATGATAACTTGTATCAAGCTGCATGTTTGTTTACCTCTGTAATGATCCATCTATCGTCGTGCGTGTTCGAGCCATCTAAAGTTTGCATTCCCAACTGTGGATTTTACTAGCCTTTTCTTTCCTTCCTCCTGTACCTGTACATGTGATGAATTGAAGTACGTGCGTAATTCAAGCATGCATGTAAATCAATCATGTGATGTTTATAGTACTATTGCAATGATCCATCTTCAAGTGCCTCTACGACGAGATTTTCATGTATACGACTGCTATATATCTACTGCCCCGCAGTACTCGCACATACATACATAGGGATGCCAACGGGATTATTCCTCACGGGACACCCTCCTATCCCCACTCCGTATTGCATTGCAGGTAACCTGTGATATGTCTAGCTTTTTTTTTTCTTTTTGAGAACCATGATATGTCTGACTTGAATGGCCCGTTTATTAGACATCGGGCATTATCTTGTCAGTTTCTAAAAGTTATTTATTAGATTTTTTACAGTAAGTAACGAAGTGCCTTTTTAAAACAGGGTCTACAAATTAATTGTAGTACATATTGTAGCGACTTCATTTATATCGCTCAAAATCATACATGAGTTATCTATATATCCATACTATCTCTTGTAAATAGTCAAAAGTCATGAAATTATAAGCCGAAATGAAAGACGATCACATCCATGATCCATCTAGCCTTAAAAACAAAATGGAGTACAAAACTGGAAAAAAAAGGGAAAACAATTATTATTTACTGTGGTATCTGGTAGGCTTGGAATGGGATGATCCACCTGGTTTGAGCCCAATAGCGAGCTGGGCCTCCTTGAACGATCCATCTCTCTCACTTTTCTCTTTTGATTCGGACTAACAGGTCAGTGACCTAACAAAAAACAAATCTCTTTCAATAATTCTTGCCAAAAAAACAACACAAAACAAAAGGACAAATCGGTCGCAGTATGAAAAAAGCCTCGAGTCCCTTGTCTAAAAAAATCAGAGGGGGAGAGAGAGCTCGCGCCTCTAGTCCTAGGGGCTTTTTTTTAAAAAAAAAAACTGCAGCTTATAGTTTTTTACTATAATTTATTAGTTTAATAAATAATAATTGTTAAAAGAAATTAAAACCAAAAAATAGATAAAAAGCTAAAAAGAATGGACCTAAATCTTCTTGAGATCAAAACTAACCAAGTCCTTCGTTGTTACACTAGGGCACGCTAGCTAGTTGTGGGCACTCGAGTGTCTAGTTCAGTGCATCATATCTTCTTCACTTTCACGATGAAGCTAATTAAGCTAGTACAGGATTAGCTAGGAGTAGTTTATTACATTGCATTACATCCAAGCTGTAATTAATTAAGCAGCTACGTCACCCTGGCCTCCAACTGCTTCACTTGACGCTCTTTCTTTCGAGTTGGACGAGCTCTTCAGATTAGCATCCAGCCAGGGATAAGGATAAGCATTAGTATTAGCTAGCCCTGCGTGCAGCTTCCTCCTAGTTATTAAGTTTGTCGGAGCCGGTCAGATTTTATGGTCATGACTGGTTCAATTCCAATCCATCCTGACCTGAATGGAACGAACTTACACGTCATGATATATATGATCGATCCTAGGCAATTAATCCTCGTAGTATTAAGTTTCTGCAGTCAAAGACAGATTACGACCGAATAAACGGAGTTTAGTCCCACGTCGTGCGCTGTACTACACGAGAAGCCGCTAATAAAGGGTGAGTTATTTTGGACGATTGTGTCTTTTTGTTTAAACTTTTGTACTCACATATGATTTTAGTCGATATAAATAAAATCAAAATAATATATATTACACTCGATTTATAGACCTATTTTAAAAAGACATTCTGTTTGAAAGCTCATAAACTTAAAAAAAAATCCACCAAAAAGCTCCTACAAAACTAGTTAGTCAGGCAGCATTACAGTTGGCGAAACCCGTGGCCTCCATCAACGGCTTGCATTGCAGTTGGCGAGAGGGTTATTGGTCTACCATCTCCCAAAAGTGGGAGATTGGATGCGTAATTTGTGGTTGAGACGATTTCTTCCAAATTTTAAACCAAACTTTTTCTAAATATACTTGTTTTGTAAATTTAAACCTAAAATCCGAAATCCGTTCCTACCGGTATGAAACCGGAGCTCCGTCTCCAGGAATCAAAAGCCCTGTTTGGATACGCTTAAAATCCGATTCTAGTAGAATTAAGCGAGAATCCCACCCAAACGCTTTGATTATTTTTCGATTCTTTCAACCGCCGCGGTGGGAAAGATCAGCATTTGCACTGGGAATCCAAAATCCTGTACCGCGAGCCCAAGGGGCCATTTCTTCCACCGCGACGATTCTTCAGACTGCAGATTCTTCAGACCACGACTTATCAGAAAATCCTGATCAAATTAAAATCGATTCTCAGATAAGCGTATCCAAACAGGGTCCTATTCTATCGTAGCAAATCGACTGGCCGTTCCTATGCTGCTGAACTGAATTAAGCATCTTTGAGGTGAGATATGGGCGTTTCTTGGATCGATATCCATCGGTGAGTGAGCTGTCACATATCCATCTATCTATAGCATGTCTGAGGAACAAGAAGCCAATCTATTCAAGCATGCACACAAGCTCCCAAAAAGAAGAAGCCAACATTTTTTATTTCTCCCTGCCTGGCAAATCTTTTGTGCCCAAAATGTGTCTTGTATTGTCCATCTTTTAGCCTGCTAATTATCACTTGGCATGGCACGGGCACATGCTTTGCTACCCCAGGCCCTTTGAATTCCAAGCTATCATAGCTCGGGGTGTGAACAATGGTGTACCTTCCATCATTTCAAAAGATGATCAACAATTATATCGTGTCTCTCAAAAGAGAATGGAATGAAAATCTAGCTATATGCAAGCACAACTCAGATAGATTTAATTATAGCATTGATCGATGGTCCTCTAAATTGTTAGTATGTTCATATATATACTAATTAACTTTTTAGCTTGATGGAACTTGCATGAGCGTGCAAGCCTTAATTAAGTCTTGATGCAAATTAAGATGAGATTCATCATATACACATGTATGCTTCTCTTCTTCTTCTTCTTCTTCTTCTTCTTCTTCTTTTTGCGAGGTACACATGTATGCATGTGAAGTAGTATCAGCCACACAATGCAAGATTGGGCAGCACAAGTGATAGGCTTAGCAAGGCCAAACGAATGCAAACGCATGAATCGAGAGGCATGCTGATGGATGGATTCGATCGCCTGGCAATTATGGATGCGATTGATGGATTATTGTGACATCCATCGATCTCTTCAGTTCCTGTCTTGAGATCTATCCCAAAGATGCCATTCCATTCCAGAGGCTCGATCTTGTCAATCGCAAATCGCAAGGTGTTTCGACTTCATTCCTTGCATCAACGTTATTCTGCTATATATATTCATGTTTGCTTCTGTATTTTTCTCTACCGTACGTATCAACATTATGTATACTACGCATATATCCGCTAAGTACGGGAACGAATGTATCAAGTGACAACTCCTCGCAGAAATTATCTACGCCTATTCATATTGGCTGCAGCCAGTAGCGAAGTAAGGATGAAAATACAGGATGAACTCAAAGAACTAAGCTAAATTGATATGGACATAGTTTTTTCACGTTGATTGAGTTGTGCTCTGATCGATTAGGAAAGTACTACTTGAATTGATTATGAAATAGTTATGCAAATTAAAGTTTGTTTCTCCATAGTTTCAAATTTATGAATAAAAACAATCATACAAGTATTGAAGTATCAAGTATACAACTAAATTACCAAAGTATACAACTGCTATATGCTAAATAGTAAAGGGAAAGAATGAAGAAAAAAAAATAAGAAATCAAGATTTAAGAATATATACCAGTATACAATATACTAGCGCAAGGTTCGCACTGGCAGCTAGGCACCAGCCGCACCAATCCAGTGAAGCACCCTAGCAGCAGGCGCGTTGTCCCCTTCTCGCGTCGCCGCTCCCCTGCCACTACTGTGCTTCCTCACGCACTTGCCACGGCCCCAGGGTGGTAGGGCTACTGGATTCTCCACTTTCATTCCCCTTCCTCTCTTCTTCTTCCTTCTATTCTTCATCAGCGGAGCACTTATGGATGAGTCGAGTTGCCTGTAACACCCCGGCTCAACATAGATCCCAGAAAGTCATTACTACATCTTTCACTTTGAATTTAAACCATTACTACAAAGCTTTGACATGTAATTATCCTTGTCATACTACTACATATGGATAATCAACACAGATTAAACAACCTACATTAATCGAATTATAGTATTTTACCTCCGCGGCTCGCTGGCTCGGCCAGCTCACCTTTCCCTCCTTGACCTCGAGTCCCCTCTAGGCTCTAGCTCCGGCCCTTCCCTTCTTTGACCTCGAGTCACTGCTAGTCGCTCCTTGGCCCTGCCCTTGGCACCCAACTGCTGCACCACCACTCCTCGTCTTCTCTGGTTTTAGCCCTTCCCCCTCCTCGAGTCCTCCCTCCTTGGCTTCCATTGCCCCAGCCTACACTGTCAGTAGCCCCACTGCGGCATAGGCCACAACGCCACCTAAGATCCATTGTCGCCTCACTATCACGGCCCACCTGAGATCCGTCGCTGCCTCATGGTCATGGCTCACCGTGGCACTGCCGCCCACTAGCTCGCTTATCTGCTCAGGCAGAACTGTGCTCAGGTGTGTTGCTCGCACTCCACTCTCCTGTCGATTTGGATTTTTGGATTGAGGTGGGTGGGGTGAATTGTATTTAGATGTGAGGAGTAAGTGGCATTGGGCTTTGTACTGTGAGCCAGCCAAATTCCTTCCTCCTTCCCTACATTGGTAATCTCATATGTTCCTTCCTCCGTTCATGGTGTCATCACCTTCGCCTCTGTGGTTTCATCCATGGCGCCCATCCAATAACACGACCGGGGGGCTCTAGCCACCAGAGGGTAGGCTAGAGCCTGACGAAGCTCCCTAGTGGCTTTGCTCCTGGCTGCAGCCGATAATTTTTGGTTGAAAATAAATAGTAATGGTTGAAAGAAGTGACTTTCAAAAGGAGAACATGAGTGGTGGGGAAAGTGAGGGAGAGCTACGTGCGTGAGACAGGAGCGAGAGGAGTATGATACATGATGCACGCGTGACTCTCTACCTTATCTCCGGAGTGGGATGGAAACGAGAGAAGTGGGGAAGCCACTTCAGAAAACCAGGTGTTCATATTAGCTCCTGCTTCTAAACAAGCCCCTAGATCGATATGTATGCACTCGTACGTGCATATTTACCCACTAGCAGAGCTTCAAGGAGGCCAATAGCCCCCTTCCCACTTGAAACACTTGACAATGAATTGATTTTTTCAATGCATATACACTTGTGAATCATAAGAATAAATTGGCTCTCTATGCAAAGGATTAACACGTGGTCCAATGATTTAGTCCTCTCTTCATTTTTGTTCAAGCTTCACCACCGTATTATATATATGTGTGTGTGTGAATCTTTTTTGTACTCTCACTTCCAATATACCACTTAAATGAGCATGTTATTGTTGGCAATATGGGAATTTCTCTCATTTCTGAACAATGAAAGAGGAAAAGAAATATCGGTGTGGGGCCCACCTGTAAGAGGTATGAGGGAGGGGGATGTGGTTGGTTGACTGATCAGCCGAGAGAAGGGGTCAGGTCATGCTCTCCTCTTCTTGTGCTGGACTTGGTCCGACGACTGGTGCGATGTCATTTCCCCTCTCCTTTGATTTCAAACCTTCCCCACTTTTCTCTTTAAATCAAGCCACGGGAAAGCTTTCGAGGGAGAGCAATAGAGAGAACATACTAAGATCTGAGAGCAAGGGGCGGCGATTTTTCCTTATCTCCTATGCAGTTTGCTCCAGCGAACTCGTTGGGGTCTTGGTGATTTCTACGCTCGGCGAGGCTCTGCTGATTCTCTGTGGTGTAGTCGGCCTTTACTGTTGGTTGTCCTGCTGTGGTCGCTCTACCATCCTCGATCAGCCGTGGTCGACCAGTCGTGGTCGTTCTGCCACAGTCGTCCAGCCGTGGTCGACCAGCCATGGTCGTTCTGCTGCGGTCGTCCAGCCGTGGTCGTTTTGCTGTGCCCGACCTACCATGGTTATTCTACTAAGGTCGACCTATCGTGGTCGACCTATCGTACTTGATCTAACACAGTCGTAAGCGGCGGTGGTTATAAACTCTTAGTTGCTTCATCTGATTGGGGATTGCGTTGGCTTTATGCGGCAATACCTGCATCTCGGCTTCATGATTTGGTGAGTACTAATTTGTGATTTTGGGTATTGTATCTCCGTTAACCTCTCCGATGATATTCGGGCATACGCCGATGATTAGATTTCTGGGACATCGTCCCCGCGATGAGCCTTGCCCTTACTGTCATCTCGATGACTTGGATTGCCATCACCCAATATTTTGTTCTTTACACTCTTGATTCTTATTATTCATATGTTTGTCGTGCTAGTGTGATATCTTTGTTTAATTATATCTGAAATATGTGATAATTGCTATTATGTTTTGATCATAGCCTGAAATCTGTTTATTTAGTCGTAGTGCATTTTGTCTCTGTTCTGAATATTACCGACAACAAATTAATATTGTAGTAGCTCATTTTTGCTATATGTTTTGATTAGAACATAAAATTGTTTCAGTCACTATTTTGAAGTAATATTTAGATTGACAAACTAGCCGAATATAAAAGGATTGTTACTTAGATTGTTGACATATTGACTAGAGTTGAGAAGACCAAGTTTAAAACTTGAGTAACTCCTCTGTTGAGAGCAAATTCATACTAAATAACATGTGTGCTATGCAGATTTTAATTGTCTACTGTCTTGATTAGTTAAGCATATTGTTTTGTTTAAATGACTTGAATGCTATCTTAGTCTTGAGAGATATTTGTTTAATCTTCATGTCATTTATTTTCTACTAGTCATATGATTTATCTTCATGTCAGTTATTGCTTATATCTGGAATTAATCTGAAAATAATGCTAAAACCGTCTAATCTCGCTTTCAATATATCACTTGAATGAGCATGTTATAATTATTTTATCACTTTCAGTATACTTAATACTAATTCTACCTTTATTTTTGCTATATACCCTTTCATATATAAAAATGGTATGAACACAAATTATGCTATTAAAAGTGTATTTTGATGAAAATTTTTATATAACTTATTTTGGAGTATCTTATAATTATTATTAGAGTATATTCAAAAAAGTAAAGAGATATAACAATATTATTTAAGTGGTATATAACAAATAGAAGGACGTAGTCCTACAAGTATGAAATTGTTTTTCATATATAGAGAGAGACATGTAAGGACCATACGTATATACGCCCTGTGCAGCCAGCGTCACAGTTATATGATATCTCCTTGGTTTAATTTTCCTTTGATCGGATGCAACATCGCTGTTAACAACTCGATCACGATGGTTTACAGACGTGCGCGCGTTATCACTTCACTGTTACGAAACAAATGCGACTTTATTTTGTTAATTATACTCCATTGACCTAATAACTTTTTCCCGTTTCTTCCTGCCACCGATGGATCTCACGTCACAAGCGCATAAATGCATTCCAGCCCGTATATATTCTACAGTAACAGTTTATGAATATTACCACAATAATTAATTAATTAATCATAGCCTCATAAGACAGCACCCGAAATTGACACCAACCTAGCTAGTGGGCCTGTTCTTTTCCAGCTTTTGACTTTTCTACCATAACTAGCTTTTAAACGAAGTGTCTTTTCAAGATGGTGTCTACTAGTTAATTGTAGTACTGTATCGACTTCATTTATATCAGCAAAAGCCGCACGTGAGTTTTAGTTACTCTGTAATCTCTCACACGAATAGCCAAAAGTCATAAATCGCAGCCAAAAGCTATAAGCCGCAGCTAAAAAAGAACATGCCAATAGTGGATACCGGATAGTGATAGCTACGCAAGGCGAGGCATACAGTACAATACTACCAGATAATATTATTTTTAAAGTTCCGAACCTATTTTACTTACAAGTTAGCTACTGTGTTAGAGAACAAGACTCCGGCCGGATTGCAAGAGAGATTATGAAAAAGAAGATAATTATATATAATTTTGGTCAGTACAACGTCTACTATAATCGATTAGTTAACTTTATCTTAAACTATTTGAAAACGAGTGACTATAGCAAAGTATAAAAGCCAAAAAGCTTAAACCGAATCGAAACAGTTGTATTAAACTCTTGTAGTACTTATTAGGGCATCTCCAATGGTTATAGCTAGCAACTAACTATAAGACTTCCACATCATTTATATAGTACACACTAAAGCTAGCATTCTAAAGAACTATCTATAAGGATATCTATTTGATGCTTACATGCACACACAGAAAAGGACTATCATTTATAGAGGCTGTCTCGTTTTGCGTTATAGACTAGTGCTTAAGAAAGAGCTGGCTCGATTTTTTTGCATACTCTCTTTCCTCCACATAGGATATATGCTGATGTGTACATGCATATAGCTAGATGACTCAGACCATTGGAGATGCCCTAATATATGTTCAGCCAAAGCGTGGCGATTTGCACGCTTTCCTTCATAATCGAGTATAATTAAGTCAAAATGACCGGTCATACGCCCCGGGGATTCCCCGCGCGGAGAGAGCTCCCACGTCAGCGTTTTCCTCGCCGTACGAGCGCTCCGTCTGCCGCGTGGCTTGGGAATTTGCATACGGTCAGCCACCGTTTTTTGCGAAAAAGTCCCTGCGTTTTCCTAAAATTACGTAAAGGTCATCTGTTATCGCAAAAAGGTCCCTGGATTTTTCAAAAAGACCCTGTGCATATTTATTTTTCGTTGATAACGATCCGCAGTTTTCGAAATTACGTACAGGCCCTCGGTTCTTTCAAAACAACCCCTGATTTTTACGAAAAAACCCCTCTGGTCTCCTTTTATTGCGAAAAGCCCCTCGTTTTTTTTTGGAAAAAACCCTACGCTTTCCTTTAGCTACGAATTTTCACCTCTTTTACTTCGGTACACACGGTGACCGCCGCGCCTATGAGGCTAGTTCACACTGAGACTAGGAAGGATATAACATGCCGTGCTCTTGTCATGATCCTGCCACTTGCCAAGCATAGTATAGGTAGCAGTGCTTTTCATAGATATCACGAAGAAGAAGAAGAAGAACCAAAAAAAAAAAAAAACCAACGCATCATTTCACTTGTTGAAAAAGCTGGGGGGACAAGGGGAGGATTAGGGTCTAAGAACACAGCCCCGCTGTCTCTCTTTTTCTCAAGACAGGAGCCAGTTGCAAGATTGGGCTACTTTTCATCACTGCTCACGATTCGTTTTGGGGGCGATTAAACAAGAAAAAAGAAGTGTCTTTTGGGGGCATTCTCTAGATCTTCCAGAGGACCAGCCAAGCCAGCTTATGCATTTTTAGGCATTCTTGGGCATAAAGCAATGCCGAATATTAGACTTGTTCTGTTGCCGTTTACTTCTAAATACAAGCAGCTTAAGAAACTGATCTAAAAAAGATAGCCCAACGAGTTGTGATTGCAATACTCAAATTAACTTTTGTACGGTTTAATTGCAAATAAATGTGATATTGCAAGTGGTAGTTAAGTTGCCGGGCTAGTCTTAGTTAATTTAGACTACACCAATCCAAATCCTATATATGGTCGCCTTGTGTTGAAACTTAACGTTTGGTGGAGTAGAAGAATTTGATGGTTCCAAGACTTTGAACAAATTTTATGCATGTATATATACCTTAATTAAGAGTTTAACACAAGTACGCGATCTCTCTCCAATTCACTTTCTTGTGATACTCCCTCTGGTTATAAATACATGTCATTTTGAACATATGTATAGTCAGACTTTTAAAACCTTGACTATCAATACATTTTTTTATTATTTAAATTGGATACATGCAAATCATATGTATAAATTTGTTTCAAAAAATACTTTCGTAATATTAGAATTTTATTGAGTTTTATAAATATATTATAATAGAAATTAGTGGTTAAAATTGTATTTTGGAAACCGAATCAATAGCCAAAACAATATGTATTTATGGCCAAAGAGAGTATGTCATATCTACAAAGCAAGTAGCGTGCATCATTTCAGAGAACGAGTTGTTGGTGCATTCGGTCTCGTATCATATTTTTTTTAGTGCTCTTGAATAGTTGAATCGAAGGAGGAAATTAAAGGGAAAATCGCAATTAAGAAAAACTTTGTGTGTGTATATGCAGTATGACGTTAGTCCTGGACGATATGGACATGTACTTAATTTGATTTGATTACAAGGGAAATTAAAAGGAAGCGACTAGCACCCGAACGTCCGATTCAGACGCTAGCTTCATACATCTAGTTTGTCGTTGGATCAACATGTGCCTCGGCCCCCACTATCTGATTTTCTTCCCGTATGCACCTCCCCGTTTCTTTCTCCTGCACTCACCTGTAGGCTGTAGGTGTTGACTAACCTTGCCCCACGAGCATCTCCTGCACCCCGATTTCCATTAAGACGATGGTTGATCCGAAGAGTTGAGAACCCACAAACCAAATCATCCATTCGTGCAACATCACTAATGATTGTTGCAACAAATATTGTCAAACTGAGAGCCTTTGCAGCATCTCACAAGCACTCAGTACCAAACCATGATGATATCGCAACAAATGAAAATACTTATTGCAACAAAAAATTGCTCTTATGCAACACATCAAAAACACAATTGTAATAAATTCCTCTTGCAGCAACATTTGAGAAGCCATATTGCAACAAAAATATTACTCTTGTGCAACATGCCAAAAACTCTATGGCAACAAATATCTATTTGCATCAAACTCTAAGAAACCACATTGCAACAAAATTCAACAACTCGTACAATAATTGATCAAAGGTGCTAAAACATTTCGAGAAAATAGTTGCAATAAAGCCTATTAGAGGAGGAGATCATGCGTATAGTTGTGATACCCGAGATCGCCGAAGGGGAAGGAGGAGGCTAGCTCGTAGCCTCTTTACCAACAAGCCTAGATTTGGCGGGGCCAAGGCAGATCAGTGGCTCATCGCTGGTGTCATTGCCTTGTCACTAGCCCTCACTGGATCCCTCCCGATCATAGCATAGTCTTCGAGCACGAATGGTTGCGACCTTAGATAGGGAGGAGTTTTGGTGCAACGAGAGAGGTATGGAGGAGGAGGAGCTTAAGCCCCATTTGGCCATGGCCATGTGTGGGAAGAGAGAGGTTGTGGGAGAGCTCTATCTGGTCATGGCTATGTACAGAGAGAGATAGAGAGTAGCAGGGAGAAGATAAGAGAGAGAATACATTCTTATCTGTTGGAATAATTGAAAAGGGGAGTGGAAATAGTTGAGGAATAGATAGGATAATGGAGTTGGGTGTGGTCATGTGCATGACAACGAGCCACGTCTACGTCCGGAGCAATTGCTTCACCTAGACGTATGGCTAGTAGCAATTCCCAAATTAAAATACACATGCAGTTCAAGTTTGAGATGGATTTTATGACGGGAAGACTTGGAACAATGGCATATCTTGCTTGATCATAACAAGACAACATAATGCAAACTAGCACTGTTTTCGTGAGGACAAACACATAATCTCTAATGATTTGGAAAGTGAAAGCTAGCTTATACTACTATGAAATTATTATGGCAAGTTCCACTGTTTCTACACAATAGGATATATATTTTTTGGAATCATGGAAACTGCACCCTGTCGATCCTATATGTCTATGATTTAATTTCTTTTGGACCTAAAAATACGCGCGAACAAAAGGCAGAGAGCAAATGATGCGTACAAATTAATGGAGTATCAGCTTTACTGTTAATAGTATATTACATACTCCTACTAGCTACAACACTAACTGACAATATTATCTTAGAATAAGTCTACTTTACACTTTTCAACTATCATGTTTGTCTAATTTCGACTTTCAACTATGAAACTGGGTATCTAATACCCCTCAAATATCAAAACCCATCAAATTACCTCCGGGCCCTAATTTACCTTGGTTTTCATCGACGTGGCGCTGACATGGTAGTGATTTTTTACATGTGAGCTGGTTTTGGGTGATATGGCAACTACCAATCAGAATCATCAAAAAATAAGGTGGGGCCCACATGTCATTCTCCATCCTCTTCTTCCTCTTTCATCTTCTAATAGACTCTTCCTCCCCACTCTTTCGCGAGCTTGACGTGGTCACTGCATTGCACATAGCTCTCCATGGCACACCATCGCCTCGCTGCTCTTGCTACCGCGTAGGAGCTAGTAACTGTCCTTGCTCCAACATCATCGCTGCAGCTGACACGTCGCATGTCGGGTCTTGCCATCGACCTTGGCCTTGTTGTTCATGCCACCGCCGCTTGCCACCCTCACCGCTTCAAGCCATCACCGTTGCCTCCCACTCCCCAATTTGTGTCATGGCCGCACGCCGTGACCTGCTTGTCATCGCGTTGCTTAGGCCATCATGGCCTACTCCGTCAAAGCTCCACCCACCAATCGCACCAAGATTTGTTCTGTTTCATGCAGATTTCGGTTGGATCCAATTCACAACAAGTCAAGAACACAAAAATAAATCCTTCCTCTGCAAAAAAGAAACAACATCTTTCAGTCAATGTAATCCACAACAAAACACAACATCTCACGCGCTCCTCCTCTGCCAACTCCCACAAATCCGCCCCCAAATTTGGAGTCTTCTGGCAGCAATATGGTTTGGATCTGAAAAGGTGAGAGGAGATGAGGGAAGTTGGGCATGGCGAGGAGGTAGAGCAAGTGGGAGAGGGGGAGTAGGAGGGGAGAAGAGCTTTAGATGTGTTTATGGCCACAAACATGGAGGAGTAAGAGGTGGGAGGGAGAGAAGTGGAGGTAGGGGATGATGAGTGTGTCCATATTTACTTCTTATTTATTTGGATGACTAGGTGATTTTTTGGGTTTTTTTGTTTGTTGATTTGTGACTACTTGCCATGTCATCTTAATATCAATGACGTGTCAAAACCAGTGCCACATCGGATGAAAAAGGGTGGAATGGGGTCAGGAGGGTAATTTGCTCGAATTCAATAGTTAAGGGGTGATAAATATTCGATTTCATAGTTGAAGGTTGAAAATTTGGTAAATATGGTAATGTGCTCGTATTTTCTTTGCAATACATTTTTTTAAGGAATAATTGTCGTTATGTTGAAAGCAACACGGATCATCAGTAGAATGCATGCATGGCACCAGTGGCAGAGCCACCATCCGGCAAAAGCACAGTGGGGGCTTTTCCACCGTCCGTAGGGTTAACGATTAGTATTGTCTTGCCGTAGTTTGGCTTGTCCAGGCTCTAAAAAATACTTAACTCTACCACTGCATGCCACATCTTGAATAAAAAGATAGGGATTTTTTTTTGCACTAAAAAATAGATAGCGATTTTAGGACTAAAACCTGTGCATTTCAACATTTGTTTTAGTATAGAAATTTTGAGCAGAAAAGAATGTAATATAAGGTTGCACCTCAGCTGAAATGGCCATTCCAACGCCCTCCAAAAAAAAGCATTTTGAGTAAGAGTGAGAGAACAGCCTGCCTTCCTACTGTGGCAAACGTTGTTTTGTTAGTTCCATTTGGTCGGTGAGATGGGTTTAAGCTTTCATCTAAGGATCGATCACCAAACTGGCTTAGCTTTTTAACCCCCATTGCTTCAATTAACACCGTTGCATTGCGGTGAAAAAGGAGAAGAAATAAACTCTAGAATTTTCCCAGGAGAAGATGGAATTAAGAGAGTGGTAGAAACGAGTTGGAAAATGGCACGAAACTGCATCTGCACCGCGTCTCAGGAAGCAACAAAAAGAGACAATGCCACGTATCAGTGCGGAGCCCACGGTGGACCATACCTGACGTGACGTCACGGAGAGTTGGCTCGCTTGATATGATATCCCGTTCGCCCGTTTCCGTTAGGTAGGCGTTGCCTTCCTTCCTTCCTTGCGCCCACCCCACAATTACTCCCTCCTCGTTCCATCCAAACATAAAAAAGCAAAATACTACAGAGGATGCTTTAGTATTAGATTTTTGCTGAGATATTTAATAAAGCAAAAAGGAAAAATCCATTATATCTATATGACAATACAAAAGAAAAGAAAAAAAAGAAGAAAGGAAAAGCTACGTTTAAGTAGCCAACGTGTTTAAAATGGCTTCTTGCTTCTGAAAAATTTGTATACATGCAGCATACAACTTTGTTAACAACACGTTTCTTTTCAAAAATCTGTACGTAAAATTACTACTAGAACATAGGACTAACTATAGGCATTTCCACTCAATTTACAAAGTCAAGCCAAGCAAAACTGCAAATACTACCACGCTGTGGCTGTGGGAGTTTTTGGCATATATTGTGTTGTTTGCATCCGTAATTATGAAATTAATAATATACATATCATATTTGTAAAAATAGTATTTTTGCCGTCCAATGACCGGACGGCCATGCCTCAAAGCTAATGCGTGGGTGTGTCACCGGTGGTAGCTTCCCGCCTCACCACTGAATGGCAGCGGCCTACAACCCACCACCAGACGGCAATGGCTTGCCGCCCCGTGGGCAGACGATAGGTAATTAAGCCATATTGTTTGTTTCAATTTTTAAATATAGCAAATGAGCTCAGAAAATTATAAAATTTATGTGCAGCCTCTCGATACAGCGTATTTGACTGTATTTTTTCGCAAATTTATTCACTGTGAATGTTACTCAAAAATTCATACGATTACCAGTTAATGTTTGAATTTTTAAATATAGCACATGAGCTCAAAAAATTACAAAATTTTATATGCAACCTCTCACGACAACGTACTTAATTATGTATTTTTTTGACAATTTTATCCATTATGAATGTTCCTAAAAAATTGTACAATTACCAGGTGATTAGCAGGGCGACAAATGTGGGTCATTTCATTTATATTTGCCCTGTTTAATCTGTATTTTGGTTTTTTTTGCTTTATTTAATCTGCATGTGAACAAAACGCAGTGGTCCATAGACATTTGGCTCATAAGAAAATTGAGCACTCGTGCAGGAACACAGACCATCGTAAGTGTCACTTGTGTCATGTCTGTCTTCCCACGTGCAGTTCACTCCCGCCATTATTGACATGTTGTTAGCGTGCACTTCGTTATCGCTCTTGCTATAAATTTCAAGCTGCACGCACTCACATTCTTGCAATCTCTTCATTGACACTCATTGCATCGCAGTCTCTTCTCTCACACTCCTCGCCTGCGCTTTTCATCCGCTTTCTTCATAACCGATTAAATATTGTTTAGTGCCGTTATTAGCAGTCATATTAAAAGGTAATTTTTTATCGTATGAATTATCTTTGTTAAATATGTACGTAATTAGTTACAGTTATTTAGGTGTAATTAATTTAGTCCTAATTATTTAGGCATAATTAATTAATTTTTATATTAATTAATTTTCCATTAGCAAGTATATGTTGTTTAATTGTATATGTTTTATATGCTTTTATGTTGACTATATTAGATATTAAAATCATAACTATTAAGTGTAGTAATTAATTAAACTATGATACCAAAGGAAAGATTATATTAGAAACTTAGAAAAAGAATCTCTAGGAAACCTGTTGCATCATGCATGTTGCGTACTATTATACTAAGTAGTTCTACGATGAGAACCACCGGTGCCACTCATGGATGACAGGTGATGCGGCTGGCCCTCCGCCCTTGAAGCTATAGGGTGGGAGGGATCCGTGGGAGCTGGACGAGTGCTACGTCCCAATCCTGCGGGCAACGTGCCTTTTGCCCTTTGCGAGGCTAGTCCCGTCGGACGTGAGTTCACTATCGTCGGCAACCTGCTAGCTGCACTGGTGGATAGGTGGAGATCTGAGACACACACATTCCACTTTCAGGTGAGGTGATTGTCATCTGCAAGACGTCTCGTTCTTGACCGATCTCCCTCTCCGAGGTGACATACTTGTTTCGGTCCCTATACTGGCAGACTAAAAGGAGAGGCTAACAGACCGATTCAGCCTGGCTATCCCGGAGGGAGCTTGTGGCATACCCCGCACTTGGCTGAACAATTTTAGTGTGTGCCTATAGGATGCACTGCTTGAGGTCCTCAAGACACATCTTGTCGTGTACCTTATTCAACTTTTTGGTTGGAGTATGTTTCCAGACATACACGGCGATATTTGCAATGCCGAGTTTATCCGCCTCACCGAGTCTTTGGTTGATGCGAAGTTTGGAGTGATGCCTCAGTACATCTGGGGATCAGCTGTCTTGTGCGCCACATATCGGTGGTTATGTGACGCTTGCCAGCGCGCCACTCTGATACCCCCAGCCTAGCCGTCTACTACGTGCTGCTGCAATTGTGGAGTTGGGAGCACTTCTGTGTTGGGTGTCCAGCTATCGTGATGTCAGTGCACCTGTTCGGCGAGTTCGCTGACCTGATAGATGGGCCCCATTATGGGCTTCCAATGGACTGCTGCCCTTCTACGCTTGGCCAAGGGCAAACCGTCAAGGTGCTACTTACTGTGTCACAACGAGTTTGAGTCGTTGCACGATAGCGACATCATCTGGGGTCCATGGACTATAGATTTCATGCATCGTGTATCGCCGTACAGGCTGTCCTTGCAATGCCTAGAGGACGCAGAGCTATGGGCGACGACATGCCATCTGGTGTTCTCGTACATGGTGGAGGTTTACGTGCCGCAGCGTGTAATACGACAGTTTGGTTTGCACCAGACCGTGCCCCCTCTACACGGTAGGTTCCTACCGTGAGCCGTACACCGGTGAGTCAAACTCTATCTGAATAATGTTTACACTTTGTATGTCTTACTCTGTAACATCGGTAATTCTGGAAATACAGGCAATCGAGGGCGGGTTGGCATGGTACGGACTGGCAGCCACTGTAGTAGAAATGGACGATGGCATGGATAGATAGGGCGTACCTGGATGTCATCATGGAGCAGTGTCCATATGACGTCCAGACGTATGACGAGTACCTGGAGTGGTATGTACCTCGGTCGTGCAGCAGACTCATCATTCCTCCATCAGATCGTCCCGAGCAAATCACGCTTGATCAATCCCTACAGCACTTCGTGGCGGCATGACAGTGTAAGACAGTTGTAATTTCTTATTGTTTCAGTTACGAAATTCATACTGGCCATTTATTGAACTTGTTTCATATGTCACTTCAGATGGAGCGAGCATAGCACATCGCAACTGCGTCCGACGCCACCATCAGTAGCCCGGAGACACCACCGTCCCTACAGAATACTTTGAATTACATCATAAAGCAAGCCAAAAAAATAGTGCATAACCTGAGCTGCGGCCGTTCGATGGATCACGCCGTGCACATCGGGCACCCAATGGAGCCACCATGCTTACTCACTAGGTCATCGCGACCTAGTGAGTCCGGCCGACCATCGCAATCTACTGAGTCTGCCCGGTGTCATATTACTAGCCGCCGATCATCCATGGGTCGTATTGATAAGGAGGTTACTACGTACAAACCTACATTTTGTTTTCCTATTATGTCTTACATTCCACTAACATCATGGTATTTTCCCGCCGCATGTCCATCGTCAAGACACAACAGTTTTGACGTTTGCACCACCTACATAGACTACCACTCCCTGTCGTTCATCAACGTATGGTGATGTCGAGTCCACCGATGACGATACGGGCTTCCCAGATGCTTCTAGGAAGCGGTACATAGCACCAGGGTTTGTAGCGTACGCACGATAGAGCTCATCGTTTACACCATACCTAAGGTTTGGAGACTTCGATGGGCAAAGCACCTTCAGCTTTGCTGCCACATCGTACGGTCAAGGCGAGAGTTCCTCGGCATCGTGAGGAGGATTTCTAGAGTCCTTTGTTCATGACATTATTACTGGTGGTCCACAGTTTAGCATGTCTCAGCTAGAGGACATCGACGCTTATCGGACCCAACCTGTTGTACCTCAGCCTACTAGACCACCGCCGGCCACTGAAGAAACGGAACGGTCTTCACACCTCCTCTGAACTGAGACGCAAGCTCCAGACCAACTGACGTACCCCACGGGACATGCTCGTGCTCAACGAAGACAAGACCATGCACGGAGAGGCAGACACGCGCGAGTAGACAGCAGTGGCTCAGATGGGTAAGCCATATCGCATCCCGTGCGATGCTTTTTTTACTATTATATGTACTTCTACAAATATTCGTAATGTATAAAATTCTCAAAAAATAGACAATAACTACAATCGTGTCAAAATGTTGCACATAAGATTTCATAATTTTTTTGTATCTCGTTTGCTACATGTAATGTCTCATACAAAAATCGTAATCATATGAATTTTTGAGCAATGTTCACAAAGGATAAAATTGCCAAAAAAAATTACACAGTCAAGTATGTTAAGTCGAGAGTTTGCACATAAAATTTTATAATTTTCTAAGCTCATTTACTATATTTAAAAATTAAAATAAACAATATACAAAAAATAAGACATTACGTGTCGTCTGCCCATGGGTGACAGGCTACCTGCAGTCTAGTGGCGGGGCAGCAAGCAGTTGACATCAGCGGCAGGCCCATGTGTCAGATTCTACATCGCCGTCGCCTAGCCATCAGGTAGCAAAAACTTTATTTTTATCGATACGTTACGTGTAATACTATTTTCATAAATATGAATGCAAACAATGTCAAATATGTTTTTTCGTCGTGGCTGTGGCTGGTGTGCCCGTATCAAAAATAGCTCCACCTTTCGCTATCCGTTCGCCTTCCCTCCTCTTTTTTTTCTTCGCCACCCAAACAATCGAAGAGAAAAAGGGTAAAATCCCATAAATCGCCGCTGCTTCTTCTTCTTCATCTTCTTCTTCCTTGCTCTTCTCTCCTTTCTCCGTGACTTGCGTCTCCTGCTCGCTCACCATCCATTCCATTCCAACCCAATCCCTTCCCTCCCAAATCACCTCTCTAATTGCTCCCAAATGCGTCCTAATCCCCAACCCGCCTCCCAGCCCCCCGCATTAGCCCCCATTTCGACTCCCTAATCCCACATAGTTTTGCTCTTCCTTAGGGTTAGGGTTACCTTTAGGCCGCCGGGGCCATGGACGAGTACCACCACCGCATGGGCGCCGCCGCCTACTTCCGCCGCGACCTCGAGGACCTCGTCTGCGACCACCTCGGGGGCTGCTTCTCTCCGCCCTCCTCCTCCTCCTGCTCCGCCGCGGGGGGCGGAGGGGGTCCCGGCCATGACGGGGACGAGGCGGAGTCGTCGGCGGCGCGGAGGCGGAGGCGGGAGTCTCGCCTGCTCAGCCGCTGGGTCGCGCGCCAGGCCGAGGAGGTGCTCTCCTCCATGGAGCGCGAGGTCGAGCGGCGCAACCGCGAGGCCGAGCTCCTGGCGCTCGCCCGCCTCCACCCCGTCTCCACCCTCGACCCCTCCTCCTTCCTCCTCTCGTCGCCCACCACGCCCCCGCCGCGCCCGCAGGCGCCCTCGCCTACCGCGCCGCCCTCCCTACTCCAGATGTGGCGCGAGCTCGAGCACCGCCGCACCGACACTGACCAGCCGTTCGACCGCGAGCCCTCCCCAGATACCGCCGACCGTGACCGCGAGCGCGTGCGTCAGATCGCGCGCCGCCTCACGGCCTCCACCGACGGTCCAACCGCCGCCGCTGCAGCGGCCACTGGGGAGTGGCTCGGCGAGACGGAGAGGCAGAGGGTCAGGCTCGTAAGGGAGTGGGTACAGATGGCCAGCCAGCCACGCGACTCCCGTGCGGGCTCACGCAGGGAGGAGCCGGGCGGTGCGGAGAGAGAGAGGCGGGGGGAGCCTCCTCGGCTCCGTGGCCGACAGGCGCGGTTGGATGTGATCACTCGGATGGCTCGGGAGCGGCACCGTGAGCTGCAAGGGATATCAGGGTACCACATTGTATCAGAGTTCCCCCACCGCAGCCGCAACCGCATCCAGGTGGGAAGCTGATCGTATTGCATGGCAGGAATCAGTTATCTATGACACCGAGTGCGCTGTCTGAGAAATGCGTGGTTTTGCAGGGATTGCTTAGGGGCAGATTCTTGAGGAACGTGGCACTTCCGGTTGAGGAGGAGCGACCACCATCTGTGGCAGCGAGGGAGCTCGGGCAGTTGAGGCAGAGCCATCGTGTGTCCACCTTGAGGTTAGCAGGCCTTCCAATTGCTACTCTATGTGGTGATAATATATATATTTTGATTGGTATCTCCATCTCCTACATGAATGCAAGTATGTCTGGTATGCTCGTCGTAATCTTTTAGCGCAAATGAAACTCTTGGTTGGATAGTTTGATGGCATCTTTTCCACCGTCGTGTAACAAAGAATGTTGGGAGAGAAAGCACTGCATTATTTATGTCTATGATGCATGGACACGGATATGTCGACACGACACTGACACAGGAATTCACCGTTTTCCCAAAAATACCGATACTGCAACAGGCCGTATATATTTAAATAATAAATAAGTTATGTATATATATGTATGAGTAAAGTCCATTACCGGTCCTTAAACTTTTTATGCTGTGTCATTCCGGTCCATAAACTTTTAAAGTATGTCATTCCGGTCCTTAAACTTTCAAAGTGTGGCAATATCCTATGTAGTTGTAGCAGTGAACTTTTTATGCTGTGTCATCCCGGTCCATAGACTTTCAAAAGAAATTGCCACACTTTGAAAGTTTAAGGACCGGGATGACATACTTTAAAAGTTTATGGACCGGGATGACACAGCATAAAAAGTTTAAGGACCGGTAATGGACTTTACTCTATATGTATTATTTTCTATGTTTCCTCATGCTTATCAAACTGAAATAATGTAAATTGTAAACTTGTAATTTGTAAAGTGTATACTCGGAGTATGAACCTCATCAATTGTTTTGTTAATCCTGGCAACAATTGTTGATATGAATACCATTTCTAGAAATAAGAATTCCATTAACCTGGGAAAAAAGTAACATGATCAGATCAGCAAGACTACAAAGATAACATATTAACATGTATATTTAATTCTTAAATAATTAAAGTAATAAACTAATAGAGCAACAACAATTGATAATTGATAAGGATAAGCGATAAATATTAAGAAGTAGCCAAGTTCGAACATAGAAACTTAAATGTAGAGTTCAACCAAAAGCAAATGGCCACTAGCCAACATAGAATAGGAGTGGTTCAACTTAAGGTACATCACAAACTCAAATTCTAGTAGCAAGACTAATTAAAAGATAACATGAGACTCTTAGACTTGAACTTCGTCCTCATTTTCTTCTTGGCTCATCGCAGTAGGCTCACCTTCAAATAACATACACTGCAACTCTGGTTCTTCAAGAGAGAGCTGAGCAACCTCTAGAATGCCAACACCAGTTAGAGATTCAAAGCTATCTCCTCCCACATCTCACATTCTAGTTGTCTCTGTTTTATATGCTTCTATTCTTCTTGATATAAGTCTTAAATTGTTGTGCACGAATACCAAATCTTCAGCATGCTCAAGAGTTAATTTGTTTCTTTTCATGCTGTTGATGAAGCTATATGTGCTCCAGGTTCTTTCACAACAAGATGAGGCTGGTTGGTTAACCAATTTGAGAGCCAAATTTTATAGCACAGGAGCGGATTGTCCATGATTTGCCCACCAATTTATTGGATCAAGGATCCATCTATCATAAATAGAATCGAAGTCATTGAATTCTCCAGAACAAGTGAAAAATCTTGCATATTCTTCTTTCACTTTCTTGAGATCTTCAAGGATAGGGAGGAATTTTTTTGAAGCACTACATTCTCATTTGTGAAATCTCAAGATCCTTGTGTGGGGGTACACGGCCAACAACACCTTCTTGGTTGATTCATTTGTCACTATAATATTTACAAACAAAAATAGATTATAATATCTACAAGCAAAAGCAAAGGAAGACCGAAGATTTATAATTTACCTTGGATTAAGTGAGTGTGCCAAACAATGGAGTGGAGTGTTGCCTTTTGCCCAACGATCAACCAATATGCTTTGAACAATCAAGTAAAAGTCTGCGGCGCACTGGAGGAGTCGGGAGGAAGCCGGCGGCGCATAGGAGTCGGGAGGAAGCCGGCAGCACACGGGAGGAACTGAGGGAGTCGACCGCGCAAGGTAGTCGGGAGGAAGCTGGCAGCGCAGGGGAGTCGGGAGGAAGCCGGCGGCGCACGGGAGGAGGCTGTCGTCCATGTCGGCTTGCGCACGGGAGGAGGCTGTCGTCCATGTCGGCTTGCGCACGAGATCTTGAAGTCGGCGAGGAGGCACACGGGAGGCGATGAGATGCGGGGGAGGCGGCGAGATGCGGGGAGGCGGTTGGAGGGAGGAGATGCGGCGAGATGCGGGGGAGGCGGCGAGATGCGGGGAGGTGGCTAGAGGGAGGAGATGCGGGGGAGGTGGCGAGATGCGGGGAAGGTGGTGAGATGCGGGGAGGCGGCTGGAGGGAGATGCAGGGGAGGCGGCGAGATGCGGGCTGCGGCGGGCGGTGACGGGAGGTGGCGAGATGCTGGGAGGCGCCTGGAGGGAGATGTGGCGGAGGCGGCAAGATGCAGGCAGCGGTGGACGGCGACGGGCGGTGGCGTGGAGCACACTGGAGCGATGGGAAAGTGTATGAGCGTCGCCGAAGGCAAAGGCCGCCAGCAGTCCAGTGAGTATCTGAAGCAGCGCCACTGGCTTTGGCGGCTAGATGCGCTACAGGATCAGCGGCGACTGCAAACAAGGAGGAGTCCGAAATAGAAGAGGCATATGCAGCTGCTGCTGTGGGAGTATCCGAATAGGATATCTCCAAGAGATAGGAAAGTGCTGAACTGGAAGGATAGGAGTCGGTTTGGAAAGTAATCTCTAGTATTAACAAGTTATCTCAGGATAGTTATATCTCTAGTATTAATATGGTATTGATTCTAGTTTCCAATGTTAGAAGGGCACCTCTTATATAAAGGAGCCAGCTTTTGTTTGAGGAGGCAATAAAGAAATTATATTCCCAAGTCCAGCTCGACCAGAGCCTCCTGCGCTCAGGAGACAAGCTCCTGGCGTGACGAGGGCGATCAGCTCTATCCCGTCTTACCCTTAACCCTAGACCACATCAATTTGGTATCAGAGCATACTCGCCACCTCTTCCATGGATCCTGCTGATAAGGAGCAACTTCACAAGGCCGTTAAGATGATGGAGCGGATGACCGCAATGATAGAGAAGGTGGAGAATTTGGAGGAGGCTATCAACCGGCTGCAGTCTGGCCTAGAGGGCTCTACGAGCAATGGTGGCAAGCCGGTACGCAGTAGATGGAAGACACCCGAAGAAGATCCTGACCCGGTAGCTCGGGGGGTTCCTCGGTTTTATAAGCTATCTTTTCCAACATATGACAGCAAGGAGGATCCGCTACCATGGCTCAATTGACACGAGTAGTTCTTTAGGGGACAACGAACAACGGAGGATGTGAAAGTCTGGCTCGCCTCATATGATATGACATGAGTCTCGTAAAAATGGTATTATAGACTGGAGAGGAGTAACGACGTTCCGACGAGGCCACGCTTTGTAGAACACGTCAACCTCCGCTTTGGACCTCTGATTCGAAACAATTCCCTGGGTGAACTCATTCAACTCCGGCGTACGGGATCAGTAGCCAACTACCAAGAATAGTTCCTCGCCCTTTTGTGCTGTTGTGATGAGATGACTGAAAAGCAACAAGTGAAGATCTTTACCACGGGCCTGCGTAATCCTTTACGTATCAACGTGGAGTTATAGAATCCTGCGACCCTGGAAGTGGCTATGAGCCTTGCGCGGGCATATGAGCGGCGTCTGGAGATAGATGAGGAAGATGAGGGCAAGCCACCTTCAAGGGCTGTATCTTCTAGCAAGATGATCTTTGGTGCTGTTCTAGTGATCTCCATGTTTCACTGAAGTGCTCCTCAGCTCCTGTTATTCAGAATACTGACAACATTACTTCATGATATGACCACTTTCTTTAATGGTAGAGCTGTAAATGTGTGACTGCTGGATCCCATGGCAGCACCTTATGTGACAGTTCGGATAACTTGTATCAGAGTAGTTTAAAAAAGAGCAACAGCATAAAGTTACTGTTGATGTTTATGTTCTTGTGTTGATTTTTAAAATTTTTAACGACGACTAAATTAATATGGTTGTACCGCTAGTGGATTTGACAATGATAGATGGAAGGAGAGTGAAATTTCAAGGATCAGATACAACTGCCAAATGGAGTAAAAAAATCTCTTTTATGTTGCATGGGGTTATGGAGATACTAGAGTTCATGCAAAATGAAGGATAAGAACTTATTTTTTATTGCTATACTGTGTAACCTTAATTCTTTCTGCTAACAAATGAAATATAAGTTTAGTCATGTTGAAATATGAATATTATATTTGTCATCAAAAGTGCTTCTGCTAAAATATAATTATGTTATGTTTGGCCAACATAATATTGCATACATCAAAGTCAAAAGTTTCATATTGAATGTTGTGAAAATTCAACAACGTCGTGTAACATGAAGCATGTGGAGTATCTTTTTGTGCTCTGCTGGTTATACGTAATCTCAAGCATCAGACAAGGTGGTTAAGCAAACAGCAGCAAATTGCCAAAGGGTGCCTCCTCTTTAGATTTTCCTGTTGATGTGTGTTCTCACCCTTTATGTGACCCCATCAATCAAAGCTATTCATACAATTGACATCCCCTATCACTTGTCTTCTGTCCTTACCTTCTTGAGTTCTTGTTATGTAATAAATGTCTGTAGAGTTTAAGATATTGTTTCAGGCTAATGAAAGATGTGCTGAAAATGCTTCTTTCAGATCAGAGAGTGCTGTAAATAGTCAAGATGTTAGCCAGTCTGATGCTTCTGTGGCTGAAAATGTTGGATTACTAGATGATGATGACTCTCAACGAGGGGCTGAGGTCAGGGCTTTTGCTGGTAGTGAGGATACAGCCCAAATCATGCTCGAGAATGTGGGTTTACAGGAGGGTGATGCAGATAATGCTGGGTTAGAGTCACCAACTATAACGTTGGGTGACATGGTTGAGATGCAAGTGCCTCAAGGTGATAATAGGCTGCAGGATGAGATAGAACATGACACAAGTTTCTGGCAGCCATCTTTGGATGACAGGCTTGATAGGTGGCCCAATGAAACTCCAGAGGATGCTGACAGAAATTGGGAAGATAATGCAGAGGAGTTACACAGTGAAACTCTGGAGGATGACGACAGGGTGCATGATCATCTCCAAGATGAGCATGATGAATGGCACGATGATGAGTCTCGTGCTACCGAGGAGAATTGGCAAGATGATTACCAAGATTCTGCACTTGACACAGTCCCCATTCCTAGAACTGAAAATAGGTTCATCCCATCTGATGACGACAATGTGTACAGCATGGAACTGAGAGAATTACTTAGCAGGTATTTTGACCTTTAATGCTGAATTTTCTTCTGAATGTTTTTTCTTAGTTGATTTTTTCATGTGGTCTTATTACAAAGCAATCTCAATTTTTGTATTGCCAGGCGAAGTGTATCCAATCTTCTTAGTAATGGTTTTGGTGAAAGTTTGGAGCGATTAATAAGGTCATATGTTCAACGACGTGGTCGTGGTCCCCTCAATTGGAATCTCGATTCAGCCATGCCCACTGCGAATTCACCAAACGAAAATCAGGAACAAGAAAGGAATGCCGAAACTCGGCAATTTCACGCTCCTGTCAACAGACCTGCCCTTGTTATCCCTCCACCACCTTTGCCACCGCGACAGCCGCTATGGCACAGAGAATTGCGTCACAACAACTGGAGCAGTAGACACAGGGTACATCACACAGATCCCATGCGTTATCTTCTCACATTAAATTTTGGAGCTCATGTAAAAATGGAAATTGTTGTTTCTGCTGTCTCAATTTTACCATGTTTTGCAAATATGTTGGTCCAATTATCTTTTCCCCCCACAGGTGTTCCTGTCAAAAGTATATTTGAAGCCATGACTCATGAGGTGTAGGAACTTTAAAAGTGTTCCGTGTTTTTTCTTTTCCTTTTTGCTTGATACCATATTTGCTGTCATGCCATGATCCATTAGATGTAGGAAGTGTGAAGGGTGGTATTTTTCTCCCCCTTTTGCATGAAATAAGATGTGACCTGTATGTTGATTAGAAGTTCATCTTGGGGAATTCATTTGGCTTGTATTCTTGCAGGAATGGGATGCAATTAATGATTTGAAAGCTGACATGGGTAGACTTCATCAAGGGATGAGCAGCATGCAGAGGATTCTGGAGGCATGCATGGACATGCAACTGGAATTGCAACGTTCAGTGAGACAAGAAGTGTCAGCGGCCTTGAATCGATTTGCGGGAGCTGAAGGTTGTATTAACATCGCTCCTTGTCGAATAATAGCATATTCATGGCATCAATGGTTATGCTGTTTTCTCTGATCCAAAGATATTTTACACCAAACAAGGGCAGATAGGGAAACAGCCCCAGAAATTCTTTTATGTATTTGTTTACCTAGTTTAATTTGTTTCCTGGTAATTATATTATCGGTAGACGTCTGCATGTTTCAGTTTGGTCGTGTTTTGCTATTTTGCCGTATAGCTCTTTTGTTGCAATTCATTGCACAAATATGCCTGCTCCAATTAACTCAAATGATTGTTTCCTTATGTTTGTCAGGGTACGCCATGGATCTATCTGACGATGGATCAAAATGGGATCAGGTGAGGAAGGGAATCTGCTGCGTATGTTGCGATTCGCAAATTGATTCTCTACTGTACAGGTCAGCAGCACACACTATGCATCTCGTATGAAGCTAAACATATCTGACTTGTACCCTTTTGGTCTGACGTATACTGTTAAACCCTTTGGTTGGTTCTGGTGTGGTGGCAGATGTGGGCACATGTGTACGTGCTCAAAATGTGCAAATGAGCTGGTGCGCGGTGGTGGCAAATGCCCGCTGTGCCGGGCGCCGATCGTGGAGGTGGTCCGGGCATATTCGGTAATGTAAAGTGGTGGGAAATACGACAGTGAAATAAGTGATGGCAATCGAAGTTTTGCTGCAGGAAGCTTGTTCAGAAAATGAAAAAAATGTGCTCTGCTCTTTTCCTTTTCCTTGTTATTTTTTTACCATTTTGCCTCTCCTCTCTTCTTCCTCTTGTGTATCTACAGGTTCTGTTACATATTTGTTTCCTTGCTGTTGGCCTCCGCGCGAACAGCGAAGGGCGGCGTGCGTTGTGTTATTGATTGTTGAAAGAGTTTGCGCTGGGTAGGAGGAAAAGAGACATGCCCAACCCAATGTAAGTTCTTTCACTGTATTTATGTCCTCAACAGAAGAGACAATCGCAATTACTATATAGTAGATTCTTAACCTGATTCACCTCCTTGACCGGAACACACTCACGATGTCTGTCTACGCTCTGTGCCTGGCCGCATGCATTTCATCACTCAGTGTAGTGTTGTCACCTATTGGTAGGGGTGCAATCACCTATTGGTAGGGGTGCAATCGGAGTGGATACGGATGGACATCGTTTATCCTGTATCTTATTTCGTTTTTTTTCTCAGAATTGGAGTCAGACATGGATAGTATCGGATACCAATTTCTCTATTCTGTACCCGTTCCATAAGCCTTCGGATAGAAAATTTTCTATTCTTTTACACCTCCACACATGACATTGGGCAGTAGGGGTGCAATCAGAGTGACCACAGAGAGACTAATTGTTGATATATCAAAGGAAGAGCACTTAATATTCTCCGCCAGTTTAGATACGATAATTCACCTATTTGTTATCTTATTTCTAAATGAGGTCATAACAAACTTCCACATATCACTTGACATACGAATATATAGGACGGATATCACTCATTTGGTACCCTATTCTATGTTTTTCATTGGAGTCAAATATAGATAGTGTCGAATATCTATTTACCCATTCTGTATTCGTTCTGTGAAGACAGTCTTCAATCGGTCGGACAAAAATTACGTATTTATTGGTTCCACCGTGATGGATTAGCAGCGTCCGCAGTTACATGCATGCTAAGAAAGAACAAAGGGAGTAGAGATGATGCAAGAAGCAGCAGCAGCAGCATTATGCTCTGGTGTGCGTTCATCTGCATGCACTGGCTGCATCCTCAAGGGTGTGTTTGGTTGCTTTTGGGTAGTGGGATCGTATATCCTGGATGAGGGGAAGCTGGATGAGGAGGGCCGTATTTTGAAAAAGAAGAGTGTTTGGTTCGATGTATCTGTGGATACAGGCTGAATGAGTCTGTGATTGGTAGGCTGTATATGAGGCTGTATGAGCGGATACAGTAGGCTGAGAAGGTGTTTGGTTGGCTGTATAGTGGGGTATAGTGACCCTCGAATGTGAGAGGTGGTATGGTTACCCCCCTTCACATGTTTTTTTTTCAGTTTTTTGCACAAACTAAGTTATTCCTAATAGTAATTTATTTACAGTATGACGTATTAATTTTTTTTAACTTATGAAAAGAACGTATTTGACAATATGATGATGTATATAAGGGGGGAAATGCGACATGCAATTATTTGGTATGAACACATATTTTGACTAAATATTTGCAACTTTACTCTAAATCAAAAGACATTAATAAAATGAACACTCCAAAGATAGAGTACATAAAGATATATATTTCTCATAATAAAGAAACATAAGCATAGTCATATATCTTAGCTTACACTTCAAGCAAGTAGCCACTACATAATTACAAAAGGTGTGCCTTGTAGACACCATCAGCAAAAGGTGGCTAGTGTGGTTCTTGCAAGCAGTAGATTAATTTCCTGCAATGGAAGAAATATGTTCAAGCTACATTATATTGTACATAAGGAAAAGAATGCAATGGAATAAAAACAATGCAACCAACACAGAGCCGGCAGACCGAGAGGACAGAGAGACGGGCGACCGAGCGGAAGAAAAAGCGAGCGCGACCGAGAGGAAGAAATATCGGGCGACCGAGAGGAGAGAGAGACGGGCGAGCGGCGTGGCCCGCGAGGAGGAGAGAAGCTGGGGGGAGAGAGGGCGGCGCGGGTGGCGGCAGCGCAGGCGCGGCGAGAGCAGGCACCACGGGAGGCGGCAGCGGAGGCGCCGCGGGAGCAGCGGCGCGGGGAGAGCCGGCGCCGCGGGTGGCGGCAGCAGAGGCACCGCGGGAGCGGCGGCGCGGGGAGAGCCGGCGTCGCGGGTGGCGGCAGCGGCGACGACTCCACCCGCGGGAGGCGGCGGCGACTACAACCGCGGCTGCCGAGGCCGCCGGGCCCGGATCCGGCCGAGGGGGAACCCCCGCGTGTCGCCTCCACCAGCCGCGGCCGGGGCAACGGCCGGCGGCGCCTCCACGCGCCTCGCCCGCGTCCGCCGCTTGCCGTCGGTGCCACTGCGCCGCCGCCTCCCGAAGGACTTCGCCGGATCCGGAGGAGGGAGATGGAGATCACCTGCTGCCGGATCCTTCGACGTGGAGGACGCGCAGCGCGATGGGAGCACTGAGAGGTAACCCTAGCCCGCCCTTGCTCGACTCCCTCCGTCCTAGACCGACAGCTTCGGTCGAAACGAGCTTCACTCCCGGTCCCGGATCCGGACCGTATGCGGGATGGGCGGATACAGGCTTGCACAGTAGATCCACCCAACCAAACACCCAACTTTTGTGCAAAATACAGTAGGACTGGAATCCCGCTGTCCATATCCATCCAACCAAACACACCCCAAGTGAAGTTGTGTGAGCATGAGCTAGCTGCTTGGTGCGTCTCCAACACTGGGCCATGCAGATACAGGCTCATGTTGCTGATGGGCTTGGTTACCTTGAGCGTGGCATTGGCGGCGGAGCGGGCAGGAGGCGTGGCCGGCGGTCGGTGCAGGGCGGGTGGAAGACGTGGCGGCATGCGGGGATTGCCTTGACGCGCTCCCTGGCCTGCAGTTCCCCGGGGCACACCGCGCAGACGCAGTGCTCCTGCCCCTACCCTTGCAGGTTGGTGGTGGTCCTCGGGAGTATGGATGCAAAATGGAGTGGATAATTTCCATCCATTTGATCGATCAAAGGTTTACGAAACGAATACAGAAGGGATATATGAGTATCTGACACTATCCATGTCCGACTCCGAGTCTAAGAAAAAAAATAGAATATGATACGGGATAAGTGATATCTGTCCGTATATATCCGTATGTCAAGTGATATGAGGAAGTCTGTTGTGACTTCACCTAGGATCAAGATAACATATAAACAGATTGTCACATTTAAATAGGTGGGAGTACTAAATGTTCTTCCTTTAACATCTCAGTAATTAGTCTCTCTATGTTCGTTCTGATTGTACCATACTGTCCAATGTCATGTACAAAGAAGCGGATAATTTTCGTCCGACCAACCGTCCAAAAGATTATGAAACGGATATGGAATGGAGAAATAGATATCCGGCGTTATTTGTGTCCGTCTCCGACTCCAAAAAAAATGAAATAAAATACAGGATAAACAATATACGTTCGTATTCGCTTCAATTGCACCCCTACTCAAGACTCAAGAGCATGCTGCTTCTTCCTGTCCAGCGTCCAGTGTGAGCGGGTGTAGTAGATTACTCTATCGGCCAGGGCTCATCTCAATGGCGACCAACGTTGGTCTCTGTATGCCACAAAACAGAAGAGGTAGCATACGATCGAGTGCCAGTTGTTGCATGCCGTTGCAGCTACCTACCCCATGCTTTTCTTCTCAGCTTTACTACGTATACTAACATGGTACTAGCTTTGCTTTCTTTGCTCTCGGTGAGAATAAATACTTAATTAAATAAAATTAATTAAACCAGAAAGATATGGTGTAGCGCGTGCATGCAACTGGATCGTTCGATCGACTCGACTCGACTCAAATGGAAGGACTATCACGTACGTGCTCGATCGATCCGCTAGCTTTCTGTCTCTTTTCTTGGCTCTGCCGTGTTTGTGTGTGTGACCCGACCACGTTCTCGAGAGAGATTATGGATCGAGCAAAATATCAACGAATGACGTCGACCGAATGGCCACAATCCAAATGCTGCCAGCCTGCTGATCCGATCCCCCTCTACAACGTACCGGAGAGAGACTGTCTTCACTAGAATCCCACACGTCTCTCATCTAGGAAAAATTCTATGGCGTAACTGTTACACTGTTTTATTTATGTAACCAATAAATAAGAATAAAATACATGGCATAAAGTACTGTAGCTGCATTGTAGTCCGTATAAAAAAATATTTTTAAGATTGTGTTTTAAAAATATTTTTTGTACAGACTACAATGTTGCTATAGTACTTTATGCCACGTATCACTTTCTCATTTACGGGTTACACAAACTTTGCTGTGTCACGGTTACAAAATAGAATTTTTCCTCATCTAGGACCGCCGCTGTAGGATAGCGGTATGGTGCAGCCCATAGATTCCTTTTTAAACCGTATCTTCTTTTCTCTAACAAAAATAGTATTAATTTCAAAACACATAAAATGATAAATAATATCTATCTATTATTTATTATATTTTAAGAACTATATAAATGAGGAAAGAAATATTGATTTCACAAGCAACGGAACGGAAATGGCAGTTTGCACAGACTTATGTGCCGTTTGGTTAGGCTAAAATAAGCTGATTTATGGCTAAAATTGCATTGTAGCTGACTGAAATTATACTGTAGCTGATGGTGGCTTATTTGTCGTAACTAAATTTAAAAAAAATTAAAAATAGAAAAACAAATTAATCTATCACAGATAATGTAAACGAATACGGGGAAAAGAACCAGCAAAAACCCTAAAAAAGCCAAAAAGATAGAACAAGATGAAATTTAAAAATAATAAGAAATAAACTAGAAATAAAAAAATTTAAACCGAATTAAGCGGATTATATTGGCCACACAGAGAGGCAGCAGGCAGGCACAACCTCACCACCACCGTACCGCTCCATTTCAGTCCAGTTCTGCTCCAAATTAAACCACCGCGACCACCGCAACAACAAGAGAAAAAAATGTCGTCGCCGGCAGCCGGAGACCTCTCCCCAGCTGAGGCCCGCCTTGCCATGATGGAGCTGGCCAACATGATCTCCGTCCCCATGGCACTCACCGCCGTCATCCGGCTCGGCGTCCCCGCCGCCGTCTGGGCCGGGGGCGCCAACGCGCCACTCTCCGCCGCCGACCTCCTCCCTGCTGGCCACCCCGACCCCTCCGTCCTCGAGCGCCTCCTCCGCCTCCTCGCCTCCCGCGGCGTCTTCTCCGAGCACGCCGGCGACTCCTCCCCGCGCCGGTTCGCGCTCACCGCCGTAGGCCGCACCCTAGTGCCCGGCCCCTCGGGGGCCTCGTACGCCGACTACGTGCTGCAGCACCATCAGGACGCGCTGGTGCTGGCCTGGCCGCGCCTCCACGAGGCGGTGCTCGATCCCGCCGGCCCCGAGCCCTTCGCCCGCGCCAACGGCTGCGTCCCCGCCTACGCCTACTACGGCAACGACAAGTAGGGTTATTATCTCATTCTCAACCAAGGCTAAGTTAATAATATTTTGTTCCGAATAATTACTAAGGCCAATAATAATCGATGCTTGCAATTGATTAATTAATTGCCGGTGCGGTGCAGGGAGGCGAACGAGGTGATGCTTCGCGCGATGACGGGGGTGTCAGAGCCGTTCATGGAGGCGCTGCTCGACGGCTACGGCGGCGGGTTCGAGGGGGTGGGCACGCTGGTGGACATCGGGGGCAGCTCGGGCGCGTGCCTCGAGATGATCATGCGGAGGGTCAGCACCATCCGGGAGGGCGTCAACTTCGACCTGCCCGAAGTCGTCGCCGCGGCGCCGCCTATCGCCGGTGAGATCCCCTCCCCTCTTCACTCATCTCTTTTGTCTTCTTCTTAGTCGATCTGTTACAGGTTGGTTAGACTTCGTTAGAGAATTCGCTCGCTCCTTGGTTGGTGCGCCGTGCCTGCGCATCTTCGATGTTGCACGTACATGTAGGCTAATCTGCGCCTTCTACTCTTCGTATCTATTTATCTATTTATTTATTATTGCCTCGTGGCGTGGATCATCATGGCTGGTTGACCCTGCACCACTCTTCATGCACCGACCTCTGAACTAAGGTTCTGTTTGGCAGAGCTCTAACTCTAGGAAATCTGTAGATTTCCTAGAGCTGGTCATTTGTAGCTCTAGGAAATCCTGGATCTAAAGTTGCAGGCATGTTAAGTGTATTTACATGACTCATTTCATTTATATTATATATTAAATAAAAATATTTAAATCACTTTAATTTAGTCAACAAACTACAGATCCAGCATAGATCTCGGAGCTAGAGCTGTGCCAAACGGGGCCTAAGAAGGAGACAATCTTTAAGATAGGATCTATAGAAAAGCTCTAAATTTATCACTATTCTTTGTAATGTATAGATTCTGCTACTGGCTCTAAGATCAGGGCCATAACTATAATAAAAAGATTTCTTTTTTTCAATAGCCTCTCTCATGGCATGTGGGCGTGCAAATTATTTGTTTGTTTAGAGGTCGTCTTCCACAGTGTTTAACGTTGCCTTCAAGGTTTTTGTCTCTTTTCTTAGAGGCATTGTTTTCAAACACTATGAAACTCGTAGTCTTAGCTGATGTTACAGCTGAGTGACTATGGCATCCTATCTAGTATAAGAACACGATCAACATATGCACATTCTCAGTTCTCATTAACCAACAAACTAGAGAGGGAAAAAAAGAGTTAAAGGAAGCAAGCATCACCAAACCAATGGCAAAACTTGATGATCTCTTGTACCCTGCCTGCCGGCCTGTGACACACATACGTGGCACATGTGAGTCACCAGATGGATGGACCACACGCGGACACGCATGCACAACAACACGTGGGGCACGCACGGGTTGCTTTATAATTGGTACCGCAAATTTAAGCCCGTTCATTTTGATTAAGCCGGAGACTTTTGTCTTTCGACGGTTGGTTTTTTTTGTTAAAATTACACTATAGTAATTATTAGATTTTTTGAGTCTTTTAATTAAAAATTAAGAAAAACATCGTTATATTTTTACAGACAATGCAAAGAAAAAAGAAGAAGAAAAAGCCAAAATTAAAAAGTCAATATGTTTATTTTGGCATCTGCCTTCTGGAAGTTAGAAGCCAAAAACTGAAGTCGAAATGAATGAGGCTGGACTAGTGCCCCATTCAGTCACAAAAGAAGTTTGATTTATGTACGATCATTTATCTATAACTTTGACTATCAATGTCTTTTTGAATATTAAGTTTGGATGTATGAGACTAATAAATATAGATTTGTCTCCAATAATACTTTTACAACATTATAATGTTACTAGTTTTCATAAATATATTACAATAGAAATAAGTGGTTAAAGTTGTATTTTTTGGACCATGTTAATGTCTAAATCGACATCTTTCATGACTAGAGGGAGTAATGTACTACTCCACGTGTTCTTGGTATCAACAGTACCTAAGATTGATCGATATTGAGGTTACTTCCAGGAATCAGAACACATTTGTGCTAAACTATGCTTTGTGGTGCAAATTGGTGTTCTCCATTTTGACCTCAGAACAAATCCATGTTCATTTGATCAGAACGATGCCCTTGTGGGACAAGGGAACTCCAGTTCTCCATCACAGTTTGTTTCTTTGTTATTTCAATTCGCCAAGACATATACACATTTCTTCCTAATGGAAACGCTTGCAAACAAATACAGGAGTAAGGCATGTTGGTGGAGACATGTTCAAGTCCATCCCCTCCGGCGATGCCATCTTCATGAAGGTATTGATTATTATATTGTACTACTCAGCATCGCCAAATTTTAGAAAAGAATCAAACACGCTGTCACCAATTGCCGCAATGAAAAAAAGACCAACAAAACAATTCCCTCTCAACAGTGGATTCTGACGACATGGACCGACGAGGAGTGCACGGCGATCCTTAAGAACTGCTACGAGGCTCTGCCGGACGGCGGGAAGCTGATCGCCTGCGAGCCGGTGGTGCCGGAGAAGACGGACAGCAGCGTGAGGACGAGGGCGCTGCTGGAGAACGACATCTTCGTCATGACCACCTACCGGACCCAGGGGAGGGAGCGCTCCGAGGAGGAGTTCCGGCAGCTCGGCCTCGCCGTAGGCTTCACCGGCTTCCAGGCCATCTACCTGGACCCTTTCTATGCCGTCCTCGAGTACAAGAAGTGATCTCAAAAAAAAAAAATCTCTCCATTTTTTTCTTCGAAGAACCATTGAGTTTGTCTTTTGTGACAGCTAGCTGAATAAGATCACATGATGCCCGACTTGCTGTTCAAGTTGGAAATATTTGTTGAGTTCTGCAACCTGCAAAGCATCATCTCTTTGAAGCATTCCAAGTATGCTTTAGATGTGTTGATTCACTTGCCTTCTGCAAAGAACAGAGTAAAACAAGCACTTGAGACTAAATCCCAAACACGTCAGGTAATGCAGGTAACGCTGCACGGTTCATGTTTTAAAGTCCCTTTTGCAAGTGAACTATGGTTGCCAACTGAGTAGCTGCTATATTGTCTATTGACTCTAGTATGATGTATCAAGCCGCAAATTAGCTAGGTGTCTGACTATACTTTGTAAATTATCAGAGTGTGCTGATTAATGTCTTGCACAATCTGAAGATCAAAGATAATGTCGGGAATCTGAATTTTACACCAGATTAAAAAGGCACAAAAGTAGCATCAGCACGGAGGCTTGCTTCATCATTCTTCTTTGCTGCAGGTGCAAGCAGTTGGGACTTTTTCGGGTCTCCTGTATTCCCATCCAAACAGGCGATAAATCTTGCTTTGAAATATCATCCAAAACATGAATCGATTTTCAAATGCAGCAACAAATGTTTGAAGACATATCCACAACAGTATGCTAAAATGCCTCTATGGGTCGTGCGACTGAACGAGGCATGCTGCGTGGTCACTTTAATTAGTCTTTGCTGGATGGAAGATTGGTATGGTATGGGATCATATGGTATGGATTGCAAGATCTTCATCCAAGTGAAAGAAAGAAAATTTATGTATTATGTCTTTCCTGGTTCCACAATAGAAAGTAGCCTAGACAATCTGAATTCACATAGCTAGATGGCATTAAAGCTCTTAATATTTTTCTTTTCAATTGTCATTTAAAATTAGCAGCACTCATATAATGCATTCGACAAAACAATCACAAACAGGGGATATTAAAAAATAAAATGCGGTTGACAAACTTGCCCTTGAATTAACAATTTGAACATAAAATTAGGGAATTCTAAAGTATGATTGGTAGATGGAGGAAAACCGAGAGGAAGAGTGACAGGAGAGAGCTCACAGGAGTAAGACATGGATGACTGGAGATGACACGAATTGATGACGTGGACGACGCGATGCGGTGGTACCGTAGCAATGATGAGAGGTCACCATAGCAGTGGATCTAACAACGCAAGGCAAACCCACAAGGTAGGCTGAGAAGGGTAAGCGTGGAAGGGAGGAGGCAGCGGCGTGGGGAGGAGGCAAAGGAAGCAGGCGTGATGGCGGCACGAGGAGGAGTGGAGGCAGAGGCGTAGCAAGGAGGAGGCCGTAGCGGCGCATTGCAGGGAGGAGAAGGCGGCGATGACGATGGCACAAGGGGCGGAGGCGCCATGGGGTGAGAGGGGAAGGCGATGAAGATAGGAAGGAAGCAGGAGCAGAGAAGACGAGAGGGAGGCGGAAGAGGGAGCAGCCGACGGCACGTGGGAAAGGAGGCAAGGGGAGAGGAGAGGAGGTGGTATTGGCTGCGGGAGAGGAGCATAGACACTTTTTTTTGTGTGTGTAGCTAAGCCAACAATCTTTCTAAACTGATCTTAGCCATCCATCCTGATCGGACGGCCAACAAAAAAACGCGTGATGTGTCCACCTTGAGGCTTTCTGCCTACTTTTGCCCGGGAGGATTCCCGGCTAGCTATTACTGTTCTTGAGCCGGCCGGTGGCGTCGATGCAGATCAGTATCGATTCGATCGTATAAGAGCAACTCTGGACCTCTTGTGCCATTTCACGGCCAGCGCCAATCGTATGGGCCTTTCTATTCGCATAGGTGATACTGATGCCACGGCCATCCATCCTCTTCGATTTAAGCCACATCTTTCTGCTCGATACTTTTGCCACGTTGAGCCTCTACAGTATTCCTGTGCATGCGTACGTGGTTTCTACTCGTAAAAAAACTATTTTTTAGTACAACGCGCTCAAAGGCTCAAAGCATACTATACGTACACCACCTCATGGACACGTACGTGTGTCCCACGCATGCTTAAAATTTATCAACACATCTAAGGTCTCATGGAGTACGATCACACCTTTTTTTCACTAAAGACGCACGTATGTACTCTAAAATCGATGGAAGAATTTTTATTACTAATAAAAAGTAAATCGGTAATTATAAAAATAGGAAAGATGGGTTAAGACTAACGTATTTAGAAGGCCACAGGAGAATACAGCAGATCTGATCAAATGGGTCGTCCGGTACAGCATGACACGGGTCCAGATAAGACATGATCCGATTAGACCTAGCACGGCTGACCCGAATATGTTATCATGCCGTGTTGGCCTACGTGTGTGCCCTTCGACTCAAGCACAACACTGAGAGGGGTCAGGTCATGCTAGGCCCACTTGAGCACGCTTAGTCAAACGGGTCATCGATTGCCCGTCGATTTTATTGCCAGTCACAAGTAATTTTACTACTAACTGCTAAGTCGTAAGTATTTTACTGTCAGTCACAAGTAATTTTACTATCAGTTGCAATCAATTTTACTGCCAAGTCACTTCTTCGCATGGGTGAGATCGGCAAGGTAGAGGAAGGCACCGGCCGGAGGCACCAGAGGGGTTAAAAAGATGGGGAATTTGGGAACTAATTGGAGGTGGTGAAGGTTTAGGGATCGAATTAGGGACTAGAAGAGGCGGAATCAGGCTTCGGGCCAGCGATGCCTGCACCAGTGGGGAGCAGCTCCTAGATGGAGGAGGACGCATATGAGCGATGGAGGGTTGCTCTGGTAGGTGGGGTTGGCATGTGGGCCAAACTTTATCATGGACCGCTGCTAGCCTCTCTTTCCTCTTCTCCCAAATTATCGCCGGGTGTTGTTTAGCTACGGGACTCGTTGATCTTTAGGATTAATTTTAGATTTTTCTTTTGTTTTTTTATATAAGTTGTTCCTATTTTGTTCTTCTTTGGTGAGCTACCAGCCATATTTTTTTACCTATGATGGATTTTTCTGAACAAACTTAGCTTGACGACAAACGGATGTCGCCTACGCCACAGATCACCACCGAATCGATTTGGTATAAGAAATCTCCAATGGTATGAACAACACCATTACTGATACATAGTTTTAAATTTATGTTTTAAGGCAAAGTATACATAATTACTTCCTCTATCCAAATTTATAAGGCATATTTTTTCTTGACACACATACCAAAGATATATTCAAAATGACTAGATTATCCCTAATTATTATTTCTAAACACTATATTCAATGCATGCATATAGAGAATATAAAGTAAAGTGGGATATTTATTAGGGGTATAAGGAAAACCTCACACTAATTTTTACATTGAAATATGAAATATGCCATATATTTATGAACAAGACCATTCAAAAAATATATCTTATAAACTTGGACAGAGAGAATACTTAGAATTTAATAATAAAAAGGAGTAACATGCACTCTAGGTTCTGAAAACTTTGGAAAGTAAGTCTCTTAACCCTTTTATTTTTAGAATTAGGACCTGCTCCAACTGGCTCATAGCTTAAGTTTCTGGCTATGGCTTTTGGCTCATGGATGAAATTGCACTGTAGCATCTGTTAGCTTTTTTTTAAGTAAAGGGGAAAATAGGGGGAAAATAAAAAATATTATATCATCACAGACAATGCAAACGAATAAGAAGCCAAAATTAAAAACCTACATGTTCTAAGTGGCTTCTAGCTTAAATAAGCCAAAAGTCAAAATTAGTCATACGCTGAACCCATTTAGAGTGGGGCCGCTGAAATTATTTAAATAGATGGAAACACGGAGGTGCGAGTTTGACCTAGTCCAACCTAGCTCGCTGACCAGGTGCGACTCATGTGGATGGGTTATTACCCATTGAAATATGCACCCATTTTTTCGATAAGTACATGGATTAATTAGTTAATTAGGACACTCTCAATACAAGGCATTTCTTTGCTATATCTATATTCTTCATATCACTTAGAAATAGTTGTAGATATAAGACAGAGTGTCTACCGGTAGGCCCAATCAATAAATTCACACATTCTCCCACTTTTTTCTATCTCTTCTCCCATTCCTCACCCATGCCACAGATTTAATGGGATAGAATAACTATTCTCCTCAATGCATGTTTTAGCTATGTTTTCCTTGTTGGTCTATGTGCTCAAGTAATATCTCATGAAAGACACTGCTTTTCCCTCTCTTTCTTTTAACTTTTTGCCACATTATCTCTCATTCTATGTGAATAGCTAATTGTTAGCTATAGACATTGTACAACAAGGATTCTGGGTCATTGACCGAATGTGCCTTGGTAGCTAGAATGCTTGTGTTGGGGCCATGCCCTATGCGGCTAGGGATGGCAATTGTGACCATTTACCTGCTTGCCCACAGTAAATACCCTAATGGAGCCGGGCATGGGATATATTCTTTGCCCATAGGCATGAAAATGGGGAACCCTCTACCCAACGGGTAAACGAGCAAGGGCATAGCTGAACTATACATGTACCCATCTTGCCCGTTTAATTGTAACCTGATAGGTGGCCCAGCCCAACACTACCACTTCAGTCTGAAGCCCTAGTCTCCCCAAGTGATTCCCACTTCCTAGGCCCCAGTTGCTATCAGCATATTACATGCAAAGCGCATCCTCCTTCCGATCCAGATTCCCAGCCGCCCTAGCACATCCTCCTCTTGGCCGGCTGCATCCCTCACCCCCCACCCGGTGGTTGCCTGCCGCCCCTCGCCCCCACCTAGCCGCTCCTCCTCCTCCTGGTCATCGCCCTTCGCTCCCAGTGCCGCTCCTCCTCCCAGCCGTCCAATCGAAACAGGATGGAGCATCTCGATCGAACCGGACTCCAACTCGATTAGTTTACGGCAAGGTATTAACGCGCGCGTCCGTATTAATCATTGTTACTCCAATAAATTTGGAGTCCCCATCGGACTAGCATGATGTGCGAGTATACGAAAGCAAGTTGAATTAAGTAATTTCCCTTTTGAAAAACAGGTCCAGCCGTCCGTACCTGTAGTTGATTAGCACCGTGCGCCTCCAAGATCTCTCTATTCGTATCGTGTTCGTATGCGATGCATGGTTAATCCAAATATTCACGATCGACTTAAGGTCAAACCTGGTTGGGCATGAGCAGGTCAGAGATTTGTTGTCTTTATGCATGGCAGCTAGCTGAATAGGAACATACGATGCTGTTCAAGTTGGAAATGTTTTTTACTTCTGCAACCAGAGCATCATCTCTTCGAATTGAAGCATTTTAAGCATAGCTTCTGACTGTTGCAATTTGCAAATTTGCGAGCAATATAGAATAACACCGTCGCATCGCTGGCTAGAGACACAGACGCACACAGCTATGCTGGCAGGGGAATCGATGGTATATTCAACAATCCTTTGTCCAAACATACATTCGTACAGCAATTATTATTTCTTAGTTATGATGCAAGCACAAACACTGACAATGTCGTTGTTTCAGGCGTTTGCTAACATTTACTGGGTGACTAGTACATGCATCATTCCTCTTTCTTCTCTTCTGCCGCAGCACCTAGGGGTTCCACCAGAGGTTTTGGTTCACTTGCACCCTGCAAAAGAAAAGGAGTACAGTAAGCACTTCAGAGCCTAAACCCAAACAAATCAGAGATGGTAATCGATAAGTAGGTCAGGTCCCTTTTGCAAGATGATCCCAAAAAAATAGCTTAGGAGCAGTAAAGGATGGACTCTGAGTATCAAGTGTGCTTGGAACGAGGTGCGCAATTCACATAGTATAGCTGAACCAAACTATGGGAAACCAAACAAGCCACACTTCAGATCACGCTGCTCACAATCTTATACTATTATGAAAGTACAATAGCTTCACAGGAATGAAAGCCGAGGAATTCTCTGGGAATGTGTGGAATGCAGATATGACAATGCATTAGCTTGGTGTTTGGTTAATAAATGATCAGGGAACGTTTATCTCTTGAGTAATAAAAAAGACCTAAAAATAATACCAGTTGGGAATCTGCATTTTACACCAGCTTAAGGGAAGAGAGAGGGGGAAAAAATAGCAGGAGCACGTAGGCTTACTCCATCACTCTTCTTTGCTGCAGGCTTATATGGGCAAGCAGGTGGGACTCTTTCAGGTCTCCTGTATTCCCATCCAAACAGCCGGTAAATCTTGCTCTGAAATATCATTCAAAACATGAACCAGTTTTCATAAAACAAGTAACAAATGTTTGAAAGCGTATCCGCAACATATGCTAAAATGCCTCTGTGGGTCGCACGAGGCAGCACTTAACAAGAACACCACTATGCCAATTTGGATTGACAAACATGATTGATATGGTTCAGAACAGGTTTAAAGGATGTGGTAGTTTTGATGGTTTCTGCATGAGTACATGGTAAGACGTGATCTACAACATTAAACAATTATTCTTGTATGTAAATATGCATATTACTTGCCAGAAAAAGAAAAATCAGCAAGCTGGTGTCATCCAATGTTCATATATCTAGACTGATAGAAAAAATTGCATATCTTACTTGAATTTTGCTATCAAAAGGAGGAAGTTCTTTCCAGTTATTGTCATGTTATGTGCTCTGGCTCCTCAAGGAGAGCTCAATTCATACGGTCATACCCCTCAAGGAACATAACACGTAGATCTCAGGGTCAGGAATCAGGTTGACCTCTGACTGAGCATAATAATTCCCCTTATTCTTGTAGATACGGCACCCCTTTTTGAGTTCGTAGGATTCGTTGGTGCTAATCTGAATCACATGATTTAGTTAAGGGCATGGACTGGCACTGGCAATTCCTTTGTTGTCCTACTATAATCCTAGAAATCCTAGCCAAATCGCCAGAGAAATAAATACGGTTATGATGACTATCTGGTCATTAAACAGGTGACAGGAATGAATCGGTAATTCAAGACCGCCTTTCCCACATCCACATGTCAGGTCAGGCACCGTAGCAGACTAATTAAGGCAGCCGAAGAGAGAGTAACTCAATATCTAAATTAACCACAAATTCACCACAACCCCTCTTTAGAAAGAAACACAACAGGTAATCATGAATGAATCTTACAAGAATGGACGGATAAACAACTAAAACCTGACTGCATAGGACAGAAGGGAAGGGAATTTTGCAAGAAAGAAAGAGGAGGAGGAGAGGGGGGGGGGGGGGGGGGGGACATACGAGGATGAGATCGAAGAGGAAGGGGAGGGCGTTGACGACGGGGATCAAGAAGAGGGGCAGCAGGCACGCGATGCAAACCTTTTCAAGGTACACAGGACAAGATCATCAAGCCATTAGAATCAGAATTGCACGGCATCAAGACACAAAATTGAGTGATTATACTGGATCTTTGTACAGTGGTGGCAAAGAAAAGAGAAGGAATCGTAAGATTCGGGGGGTGATGTTGCATCGGCAGAGCAGAACAAGTAGAACTCACCATGTCGTCTTCTTCTTCTTCTTCCTCAGATCGGATCGAGGGAGAGATACGAGTTGGCGGATCAGCCGGTCGCCTCCTGTCCTTGAGTTGCTTGGTTCGTCTCGAATCGATGTCGCCGATCTTGATCGGATCGGATTGGATTGGGGACGCAGGTCAGGAAGGAAGGGAGCCAACACGAGTGAATCGCAACGGCCTGCAAGTGGATGGGCCCATGTCCATGGGCATTCATCCTGTTATTTGGGCTGCCCATATCGTGGTGGCCCGGCCGGGTAGACATATCAATTCTCAATCAAAACAAAAAATAATGCCGTGCCGGGAGGTAGCCCATGAAGCACAGCACTTTGCAGAACGAGGGGAGGGTGAGAGCTGCTGCTGCTGCTGCTGCGCTCCGATTAAGGGTCTGTTTAGGAGGGTTTTACCAGCTTCAGATCTATAAAAAACAGTTTTACTCCACGAAATTTTACCTAAACACTCCAGCTCCGCGAAATCTGGATCCACCAAAATCCTGGATCTGAGGGCCAAATACATGGATTTCATGGAGTTCCTCAAGGGGTGCTCCACCGTGGAGTTGGGTGGTAATTACCCACCAATGCCACTGGTTACACACCCCATCCCACCAAAAGTGGTCATTCCCACCAAAACCTCAATTTTGTGGATCTGGAGCTGCTGTACAAGCCAAACACTCCATGGTGGGATCCCAGATCCACGGTGGAGCTGCTGATCCAGATCCACGTTTTTCAGTGGTGGAGCTTTCCCAAACAGGCCCTAAGGTGGCAAAAAGGCTCTTTAGTGAAGCTGTTGGTTCAGTTTAAATTTATTTTTAATTATTCTTGTTAATTAGTTAAATATTTTAAATGAATTTGAATTTTGCTTTAGCTTGGCTCAGCTCGTTTCTAAAAATACTTCTAAATTCTACGTAAAATGATATTAAATCAAACTATATCAATTTTAGAGAAAAAAAACTCAATAAGACTAGAACTTGCCTCGATATCCACCCCTTGCTCCGACGACATCCCAGCCGGCGAGCTGCTCCGGGTTACGTATGTAAGGATTAGCTTATGTGATTGGTATCGTTCCCAAAATTGCAACCCATTTGGATTTGTCTCACAAATTTAGCTTTTTGTTCATTTCGATTTGGCCAAGATCTTAGGTGATTTGTCTAATAAATTCAGCTTGTGTTGGTTCCGATTTGGTCAAATTGATGTTCTATCTGTTGGTTTCTCTTCACAAATTTCGCTTTTGTCTCTCCCAATTTGACCAAATTTGTGCGCGATGGGTTTCATTATTCTGTTTTGATCACCAAGTTTGTTCTTTTTCGGCCATATATTTTAGGTTTAGTTCAGCTTGCTCCTGCGTGAGATGTTGCTGGTCCGCGCTGACGACCGACCCACCCACTGCGCCCATTCTGCTTCCATCCAGTGGTAAGCATTGGTGCCGTGTGGTGACGACGATGGCTTCGACTTCCACTCCTGCCAGTGAGAGGACCATTGCCCAACACAGCCACCTCGACATAGAAGGTCATGACGCACCCTTCTGGCGGCATAACATCCGAAATTTTTCTATTTTAGCCTTTTTTTTGAAAAATATTCACATTTAGACCCCTGGTAGTTTTAATTCCGTTTTTGGACCCGGAGCTCGGCGCCGTGGGTCACGGCGCCGAGGTAACACGTCTCGGCGCCGTGGACCACGGCGCCGAGCTGCGAGCCCCGCGCCAGCGTAGCGGCCGGCGTGGCGCCGAGGTGGCAAGAGCTCGGCGCCGTGACTCGTGGCGCCGACCTCGGCGCCGTGAGTCGTGGCGCCGAGCATGTGGCTTCTGAAACAGCACCGAGCACACGGGCTTCGTTCATTCGCATCCTCCTCCCTCTGTCCCCGCCGCTGTTTAGAGTTTGCACCGATCAGCCTTTTTTTTCGCAAAATGAATTATTAGTTGTATTTTGCATTTGGATTATTTAATGATAGTAATATTATGTAATATAGTTATTTATTTATTTATAGAGAGCAAAAAATACGACGTATGTTTTGAAAATTCGTTATGTATTGCAGATGATACATGTAGGAAAATTCGTGTAGATTTTTTTAAAAACATTATGGTACGTTGGTAATGGTTTTTGAAAAATAAAATTATGCAGGCCGTGACGAACGAGTTTTGTGTGAAGTTCTGCGGGCCGTGAGATGCTGCGGGCAAGACAGAGGGGAGGCGACATGTGGCATACAAGCAACTCTCCTCTTCAGTTGTTACTACACACTTGGGGAAATAATTACTGGGATGATTCTGGGTCAATCCCATCCCCTCTGTTTGTGGATTGATGAACGAGTTATGTGTGAAGTAACGATTAGTGTATTTGTGATTTTTGTACAATGCTGACCGTGAAAAATATGTTGAACTGGCAATAACATTTTTTGATCATGTTATGTTGTTGTATTGGAAGGATTTTTTTGAATTATTTTGTATGACAACTGTGATAGGAACAATTGGACGAAAGGAGGGGAAGTGATAATAAGACACGTGGGAATCATTGCATGCGAAAAGCCCAGATAATAAGCTTATGAAGTTGGGACGAACATGGCGCGTACAATTTTATTACATGCTAGCATGATATCCGACTAATCTACCCAACTGCTCGTACGACCTCTCGTGTGGACCGAGTCTATTACATCTTGTCTACTGGGTGTAGCGTGGTTGTTTCCCCTTTCTGTCGCGCCCTGAAGATGGCTCCGCTGCATCCTTCTTCCTGTTACTCTTGGTCTTGAGAGCCGCCTCACGAGCTTGAAGCTCTTCCTCCTGACGCTTGATGGCTGCTTCACGCAGACTTAACTTCTCCTTCCTCCTTTGCAGCTCATCCTCCTTGCCCTGCAGACGGATTTGGTCCACCCTCACGCGGCGCTCTTGCTCAAGCCGCATCTGTCGTTCCACCTCGCGAGCCTGAGTCATCTTGACACAGTATTGTCCTTTGTTTTCCACCTCCACTGCCCGGTTATTTGGCCATGCCGGCGGCACTCGATCCACCCATTCCATGAACCCGCAAGCCTATGTGTGGCATGGTAGATGTCATGGATCAAGTTGAAAAACGATAACGGAAAAGAAATGGTTTAGTTATGGTCGTTACCACGAAGTCGTCATCCAGGTCAGGACACTTGAAGAACCTACGGCCGTATTTGGCTCGTTGTACTCGATCAGTCCAGACTCCCAACATCGTCCTAAAGCCGCAATGGCACTTCGGGCGCTCATGCCACTCCGGCACTCCAAATGGGTTGGACTTCCAGGAAGACATTGTTGTGTGGTAGTATTGTGATGTCTTGAGGAGGAGATGTGGTATGGAAGACATATGAGGCCTTCATATAGGCAGGTTATCGGTGCAGTGGGCATAGTCCATGGAGAGGATCTTTTCGCTCTTACTGGATTCAAGTGTAGCAATAAATGGTCCTATGTAGGCTTTTCAGAGACTATAGTCTCGTAATAAATTCATAGTTCGTAGCCTTTTCAAAGATCCCGGCCAGGGCAATAACGCCTGATCAGCTCAATATCACTTTCGGTCAGCTCTCCAAAAGGGCGGTCATCATCAGAATCAACGGCCCTTGCGATCTCGTAAGGCTCCAGATCATCCACAATTTGAACATCCACACTGTTGGAGTCCCTGCAGACTTCTTCAACGTTGCCAGATGGAGCAACGGGAGGAACTACCACATTACCAGGAATGTTTCCTGCATCATAATCACGACAACGATGGGATTGAGACAAAACAAAGGAATGACGGGAAAAGGCTAAAGTGTTGCTCGACACTTACTGGGCTGATTCTGGGTCAATCCCATCTCCTGAGGGGCCGCCACGACATCATCAGTCCGACATTCAACTCGAACTGGTTGAGAAATCTGAACCTCGTTCGGGGAAGATAGAGCATCGGGCACCTCAGGCACTTCTTCCACATCCACCGCAAGATCCGGTAACGGAGGGTCAAAGGGTGCCTGATCACCTAGTTCTGGTGAATAACCGTGAGGGGTGGGATCAATGGACACCTTCCGCACAACAACGTCCAAACATTTTAACTCATTCCTCATAACCAATTTGACATATTTGTCCCACTCATCCTCTGAACCAATTAAGATCAACCGCCTGAGAACTAGGTCTTTCGAACCGAAGTGAAGTAACCCCTCAACTGTGATGCTCTCCTCGTTTGCATGACAATGTAGCTTCTCCCGAGCCCTAGCAACCAACTCACTAAACGACGGCCGATCACCGAATATCAGAGGCACCCTTTGCATTTCAACAAATTGAACATTTCCATAATCATCACTTGTCACACTGCCTCCATGATATAGGGTCACTAGGTTGTCCATCTAGTTCATACAGAAAACCAAACTAATAAGAACCTTTAATTGAAATCGGATACTACATAGTAACTAATAAGTACCTAGTCACTAACTAAATGCTACCTTTATTCGAAATTGATGCTAATTAACTAACTAAATTGCATAGTCAATTGCATACCCAAAGATAAACAATTCTTTTGTTCGTGATTTGCTTGACTCGTTGTGGCAAACATTTCTATAGCACTAACTAAATTGCATAGTCAATTGCATAGTCAATTACATCACAGCAACACAACACATTTCTATAGCACTAGTCCTCTGGCCGCAAAATAATCAACTTGACTTATAACGAGCCATATCCCGACTCCAATACGCCACACAATCCTTCCATTCTACGGCACCATTGCCCAAGCGACAGTGATAAATAAGGGATAAACAGCCTACTCGACATTCATAGCACCACACATCAGCCCACTCAACATCACACCCTCACAAACTAGCTAAAAAATATCCTCGACATCACATCTGAGCGCCAAGAACGAACATTTTGGAGGAGAAGTCCTCACCTTGAGGCACTTGTAGCGGTCGCTGGGGCCTCTCGACAGCAGCGGCGGGGAGGACGGCCGGGCGGGAAGCACGTCGGATGGGCGGCCGGCCGAGGACGCGCGTGCGGGGAGGGGAGGCCGAGGCGGAGACGCGGGGAGGCAGGAGGCCGGGCGGCACCAGGGGGCGGCGGCCGGAGACGCGGGGAGGCGGCCGGAGGCCGGGCGGCTCCGGGGCAGCGGTCGGGCGCAGACGCGGGGAGGCGGGAGGCCGGGCGCAGACGCGGGCGGGCGGAGACACGGGGAGGCGGCACCACGGGGCGGCGGCGGGGAGGCGGGCGGCCGCGGCGTGGAGGACGTCGGACGGGCGGCCGAGGCGGTCGAGGAGGGGTGGCGGGCGTCCGCGGCGGGGAGGACGCCCGTGCGGGGAGGGGAGGCGCGCGGGCGGCCGCGGCGGGGACGACGGGCGGCAGCGGCGGTCGACGAGGGGAGGCCGGCGGCCGCGGCGGGGAGGACGCGAGTGCGGGGAGGGGACGGGAGGCGGCGGCGGGCGAGTTGCGAATGAACGAAGCCCGCGTGCTCGGTGCCGTTTCAGAAGCCGCATGCTCGGCGCCAAGATCCACGGCGCCGAGCTCGGCGCCACGAGTCACGGCGCCGAGCTCCCTGCCACGTCGGCGCCACGCCGGCCGCTACGCTGGCGCGGGGCTCGCAACTCGGCGCCGTGGTCCACGGCGCCGAGACGTGTTACCTCGGCGCCGTGACCCACGGCGCCGAGCTCTGGGTCCAAAAACGGAATTAAAACTACCAGGGGTCTAAATGTGAATATTTTTCAAAAAAAGGGCTAAAATACAAAAAATTCGGGCATAACATAATCCCTACCTCGTTTTTCTTACCCTTCTTTTTTGTGTGTGTGTGTGTGTGTGTTTGTAATGTTGCTATGCTAGAATGGTTCTGTGGAGGATACTTGCATTCTTGTTCCACCAGAGCCATTTCTGTTGCAGTGGCCAAATTGTAAGCACTTATATTATTTGACTCTTTACTGGTTTCGAAAAATTTTAGATAGAAGTACTCGTGTTCTAAATTCAGATAATGTATATCCATTCAGTTTCGTATCCATTTGTAGCAATTACTAGATGCATGGATTAGAATTTTATCCTCGCTTGCCATACACTAAATTCAGATAATAGTCCCAATGTCCCATGGATTAGTGATTACCTGAAAACTATTTCCTGGCACTATGTGCTATTGCACCATTGATGATGACCGTAGAAGATTAGTTTGTTGTTATGAAAATAACTGAATATTAGTTACAATGATTAACAATGCCTTTTACTATTGACTGATATATGTAACTTCTACATTTTGTAAATGTAAATTCCTTAGTCTCATGCCTCGTGGTTCCATGAGATATTATACTTACTTATATTTTACCTCAATTATCCCAGTTTGCTTGCAAGTGAATAACACATACTAGTTATATAACTATTGTGCTATTATTACTAATATTTGTCGGAGTGTAGTAGATTGGACACCTGCTGTGTTGTCTACTTTGTGGGGTTTGCAGATCCTAAAGTTTTGTTTGCTTAGATTCATAATTTTGTACTGATTTAGGTAGACTGGAGACTGGAGAGATATTGTGTTATTGCCTTTGAGGGGTTCGCAAATCATATTGTTTTGTCTACTCTTATTATGTCGTTGTTTTGTCTAGTTAGACTATATAGTTAATTATTATCATTGTTATTGTAGGGTTAACCACTATGATAGTCAACGTATTGTAATATACCGTGAACATATGAGTATTGAACAGATTTGATGCGTTTTTTTATTGTCATTGTCGGGTTGACCAGTACGTGGAATGGTTGTTCTCCTTTTTAGAAAAAAGTTTATTTATTTATTTTTATTGTATGCTGTATGCATTAACTAAATATAAGGTTTCATAATTATTGATCAGTATGCTTACATAAAAAACTATAGACATTAATTTCAATTAACTGAACATGTATATTAGTAACTATTCATAGAAAGTTCGTATTATTAGCTATTTTTTATTCTATGTAACATACTTTTTGAACCTAAACTGTGAATGGAAATTGCTAGCGCAACACACTTTTTGAAACTTTCTTTGTATGTCATATTTTCTATTACAAATTGCTACCTGGTTTGAGAAATCAAATGCCAGCCTGTTTGATGAATGCCAACCTGTTAATTCAGACATAGTTGCACAACTAATTAATTGCTAGTTCTCGTACACATTCAAACGAATCTTTTAGACCCTAATGATAAGTTACTACAACATATTTTTAAAGTTTTTACACTTGCATGAAATATGTAATTTGCAGGTAAAATAACTGTAAATGCAGATTACTATTCTGTAAAGCTAGTAATAAAATTCATTGTTTTACTTTATATTGAAATACCTTTATTGCATTAAGTAAGTTTCAGATTTTCTTGTTGCCCTTTATTACAGAAAGTAAATGACACAAATTTTTCCTTCATTTATTTTCTAAGGGGTTCACCTATCATAGTCTTATTTTGTGTAAGTCGGAAATTTTTGTTTTTGATTTTTTTTAATATTTGATGGGGTTCACAAATCCTACAAAATTATCATCAGTCTTGTTTTTTTTCTTTATCTTTGAATTTTATTTTATGAATGGATGCTACTTGGACCCTGCTAACTCTTAAATTCCTGTCATGCAGAGCAGTTATTATTAATTTACATGTATTTTTAACTGTTTTTACTGGTCCTTAATTCATGTAATTTTGATATATGTATACTGTAATTTACTTTAATGTGTTCGGCTGGTCATGACGGGCCTGTATATTGTTTTGATGCGTTCCTTTGTTGGATCAAGAAGACGCAAGCAGCATACACGGACAACCGAAATTTCGACCCATTTGTAAATACTGGCCCAATAAAGCAACAATAACTCAGAATAAAATAAAGCAAACACTCAAAGCCCAAAAAGAATGAAATAGATAAACAAAAGCCCAAACCACCGATTCGTTAAGACATTGCGAGCCCGATAAGGTGCAGCACACTTCAGATGGTAGCTGCTCCAATTTGATCGTACGCTGTAAAATTCGACTGAAAACCCAAAAAAAATATGTCCAAAAATGTATAGACAGTCCCAAATTTGAAATCTAAAAATTTATAATCTCAGCTGTTGGATTGTGTGCCGACGGCTAGATCTGATACTTCCTCCTATCTATCTTCTCTTCTCTTTCCTTTTTTTTTTTTTTTTTTGCGATTAACAAGTTGAGAGCTCAAGCAAGCAAGCAAACGATATTGTGTTCAGGTGTCGGTGGTGCCAAATGGAGCAGAGGCCTTGCTTGCTCGATCGCTTTCCAGATGGAGCAGGCTGCAACAGCATCGCCAGTAATTTGGCACCGTTGGGTTCCTGTGCGGCCGCCCGGACACCAAAACCGCCACCGCACAGGTCCAGCGCTGCTCGCTGCTGGTGATCATCATGGCCAATCATATCGCATTGTATACATGCATACATCAATGTGCATCTCGATCGAGGGCCCACAGTTTCAAAGACACTGTACTTAGGTGCCGCTAAAATAATCTAGCTTATGATTAAAATTATACTGTACCTGATTAAAATTACACTGTAGGTGATGATGGCTTATTTAGCGTTACTAAATTTAAAAAAATTAAATGAAAACACATGTTAGCCCATCACAAACAATATAAACGAATAAGGGAAAAAAGAACCGGCAAAAAAGCTAGAAAAGGACGAAATTTAGGAACAGTAAAAAATAAACCATAAATCAGAAATTCAAACTAAAATAAACGGGGCCTTAATTATACATTGATGTTTGCAAGTGCAAACTGCAAAGCCTTCTCTATCTAAAAAAAGCACCAACATACATGCATGCATGACCTTTTCTTGCATTTGATATGTTGATTTGATTGATCTTCTTCTCCAGCAGTTTAGCTCTACTGATTTTAAGCGAAGAAGCAAGAGAGCCATGAGGATGCCACCTAAGGTTTGATGGTGGTGACCTAACGAGGAGCAACATTGAAAATACTCATTATTTTTTGTATGATGATATTTCTTAAGAAAGAACAATAAAAGACACCTTATATCACAAGTGCAAAAATGAAGAACAACAAAAGACACCTCATATCACAAGTGCAAAAATGAACTCGTCCAAAACCTAACTCAATCTTCAAATTTGGCATTCTATGGATTGTTCTGTACAGATGTACATGTCACAGCGGATGTGTAGGATCTTTCTGCGATGAAATCAGAATTTCTGAGGGCTAGAACAGAAGAAATCAAAATGACAAAAACCTATTTGTAGATTTTCGAAAACCTGAAGGACTAAATTGCAAAAATGCCCAAATCCCTATCCCTGAAATCCCTTTGCTGCCGCCGCCCGATTCATTTCTCCCCACCTGCCACCCTCGCCTCGACACATCCCTCCTCCCCCAATATCCCTAGCGCCTCTCTCTTCCCCCAGCACCCCTCCCCCTCGCCGCCCCCCCTCCCCCTCCTCCCCCGGCACCCCCTCCTCCCCCACCGCCCCTCCTCTCCTGATCTCCCCCGCCTCCCTCCTCCCCCGGTCGCCCTCGGTCTCATGTGTTGCATCTAGAGGTGAGTCGTGTATCCACTTGTGCATGTGTTACACTTAGTGTGTCAACTAAGGGGTGTGACGGTGTGGATGCATTGTGGTCTGGTGATCTTCCCAAAAGGCTTGCGAGAAGGTCTAGTATTGTTGTGCAGGTTGGAGATCACTTACCCGGAAGGGGAAAGAGGTATCCCTAATGGATTGAGGTGCTTAGCTTAATTCGTGGAGTCAGTCTAAATTATTTGGGCTTTACCTCAGCGTGGATTAGGGGAGACTGGTAAGTCTCTGAACACCACAGTAAAATGGATTATGTGTCAATATTGTGCTTTTTGCTTTCTTGTTCTCATTTACATTAATGCAATTTACATTTCTAGAATTAAATTACTTGCATGTCACCTTAGGGGTGCAAATCTTCATACATTCTTAGCTTATTGATGAGCTTAGTGAAACTAGGTGATTTAGACCTTAATTGTGAAAAACTGATTTGGTTTACGCTTCCACATATAAAATAGGTTTTAGCTAAAGATGTTTTTAAAACCGCTTATTCACCTGTTTTTAAAACCGCTTATTCACCACCTCTAGTTGGTCTTCTCGATGTTACAGCCGCGCATTGGTGATGGCAATGGCCGGAGACAGACGACGACGTGGATCCAACAAGGTACTGCACGAACCAAGAAATTGGTTGGGGGTTTTGAAGAGGAGACGACATGGCGCAAGGTGATGCGGGTGTCAAGGGAAGACTCTTCGGAAGGACATGGGCCACTGCGGTGGGTGCGGTCGGAGCAAGGACAACAGTGGCATTTTGGGTGAAAGAACAGAGGAGACGAGCTGCAACCGGGCAAAATGGAAGTGACGAGGAATGTTGAGCAAGGTGACGCAGTCCGGTAAGGCTTTTATGGCGAGACAAGGGTGAGAAACTCTACGAGAACTCATGGCCGCTCAGGAGAAAATGCGAAAACACCGTGCGACAATGGCTTGTGACAGACGCCGAGCTCGACTTGGAGGAGGGGGGTAGCGCGGGCTTCACGTGAACATGCTCGTGGAGTCAAAGGCGTCACCTTTTGGTAGGTGCACTGTAGTGCTACAGTGAGTTCAGACGTTCCCCCATGACGGGTGCGGCGCGTAGAGAAAGAAGGCCAACAAGCAGGCCTGACTGGATGCGAGAGAGGAAGAAGAGAGGAGAGAAGGTGGGTCGGGGGAAGACGTCTTCATGCGGGGAAAAGCGAAAGAAGAGAAGGCAGCTCGGGACGGCTAGCACATGGGCCGATTTTGGACCGAAACAAAAATGGGCTGAGTGAACAGTGGAGATCCTGGCCTAAGAACAAGGATGGGATTTTAATTATTTTTTGAATTGATTTAACGGCAGAAACTAAGTTTTAAATTTTCTAATTAGTAAACTAACTCCAAAAAATATGAAATTTTTTGGGAAGGATCCTTAGATTATTTAGAACTCAAATTAATTATTTACAAGCTCTGGTCAAGTTTTAATTAATTACATAAAATCATTTTTAGCTGCTGGAAATTATGAAAATCTTTTCTTTAAAGCAGGATTTTTTGAAAAAGCATGGAAATGCAGAAATTATGATTTTGAAAATAATTAAACATATTTTGAAATTTTGGGACGTCACAAATGGTTTTCTTAATCTTGAGTTCTTACTAGTTGCCTGCATCCTTTTCTCTCAAATGTGAAATGTCCTACAGAAATTTCTTGCAGCCATGGTTGACACGCATTCAGAGGATGGATTTGAAAAGCAAACTGAAAACTTCTCATTTTCTAGCCTTTCTTGGAAATGCGGAAGGTCCAGGTTGGCAGCCGCCGCTTCTTCTAGCCTGGAGATTGGAGAATGTTGAACCTGGAAGGAAACACATGAACAAGCCCTGTTTGACGAGTGTAAAGGCACAGTAAAGTGACGAGATCACAGTCGAGTCGAGCCTGTGCGATGATGCAAGCAGTCGATGTCTGCTTTTCTCACCTGCAACACAACCGTTTCCACGTGATCTGAAGAAACATTCCAGAATGGTATTACTCACTGTTCCAGGCCTGACATGTTGGTTAACTTATTAGTCCAACTCAAAACTTTATTTTTGACGAGTATGTCTAATCGCTGAAGCATCGGTAGCTTTGACAAACAGCTGTGCTACCTGATCTTTTCTTGGCCGATAACTGACTTGGACTATCTCCCACCAAAACGATGAAAGCTGAAGCAAATGCAAACAGCAGTTCTGGTGGCACCAACAGGCAGATTGTAACAGTCCGGGGAGCCCTTTCTTTCTTGTGCAGGGAACTAATTTGCAACAGCTGTTGGTAAATAGTACTTGTTCTCTTTTTCTTCAGTTAGGTTTGATGGGTTCAGCGTGCACTTTTTTGTCTGAATATTTAAGAAGCACAGGCAGGGGGTTGTTCGAAAGTATATTCCGTTTAAGCAACGACGACTGAGATCAAGTATGGATCCAATGCAGGAAGTGAGGTGTTAATTTCTCGAGGGAGATTGTTATCCAATTTTTGCCACAGAAATATACCTGAATTTTCATATGGGAAGTAACATGCTTGCACAAGCATGTGCTGATCCAAGCCCCTGCTACTGGGGTTGTCGTGTCGACAAGTCGAGCGAGCCCAACTATATAATTTTCTTTTCTTCTTGTCCGGCAGAAAGAAATGAAGCAGTACTGAAACAAGAAATCAACGAGCAACTACTCCAATAATGTATTGAGATGTGATTGTGATTGTATCTACCCCATCTGATCTGAGACCAGCAAACTCTGAACTATATGTATCTTTTTAAGTAAAGTAGTAAACCGATGGTAGAGAAAATTATCTCTGCACACCAAGGAGACAACAATTATATCAGTATGACACATCCTTGCCTCGATATAGCTCGAAGCATAAGTATTCCTTAGAGGCAGGAGAACACAAGCATGATGCCTCGACCTTAACAGCTAGCAATAGCATAGCTGTGAACATATATATATTTCTGACGCAAACATGTACGCGTAGGAGAAAGAAAACCAGTGGAGTACTAACAGTAATATGTTTATGGCAACCTGATAAGCCTCTTCTTAGCAAACTAACCTGAAAAGGTGAAAGTGAAGCGACGTACTCAACAAATTAAAGCTCTTTCTTACCTACTTTTGCGACAGAGACATTGTCCATAACACACACGTAATCTGCCTGTCCATCCAACCATCTCAATGCATGAGTATGCATTGAAATTTCAAAGTACTCTTGAGGCTGCTCTACTTGGAGAGGTTTCTGTCCAGAAGTTAAGTTCCCGACTTGTTGAAAAAAAAATGAAAACTACTGAGGAGAGTATCAATTTTTTAAAACTAAATGCAAATCGGCAGAGCTAAACCTTCCAAACAGACCCTAACTTTTGATAGTACTAAAATCGGATTGTAATATGCCATATTCCCTTGATAAAATTAACTTGATTTTGTGAATATACTCTCTTGTAGGTTGAATTGGTGGTGTTGTAAGATAATGTGCAAACTATTGGCACTGTGCTGTCTATGTACTCCGTCCGGTCACAAAAACATATTGTTTTGGATGTCAACATGTCTCCAAAAATACAACTTTAGCCACTAATTTCTATTATAACATATCTATTAAACCTAATAGGATTATAATATTTTAGAAGTACTTTTGGAAACTACACATAATACTATTTTCATATATTAATTCTAAATATTTTGAAAAAGGTATTGACAGTCAGAGTTTCAACATTTTGATTAGGGACGTATTCTAAAACGAAATGTTTTTTAACGGCAGAGAGCATCATGTAATGGGTGCAAGAAAAGAATGTGAAATTAAGCCACTGTTCCATTTGTAAGTGGGAGGAACTGGGATGGGAGCTCTACAGGGGAGCTGAGTGAGCGAGCGACCTCCCACTGTCGGCAGTGGCGGAACTAGAGCAAAACGGAGGGGGTGCAACGGGCCGCGCGTGGGAGCATAGGACGGTGGGAGAATGGGATGGACAAGGTGAGTGAGGGTATTTGTTGGGCTAGAGGTACACCATATTGGACCAAGGGGGGTGCACAAAGGGTGAATGTTTACTAGTAATAACTAAATTTTTTTTTGACCCGGGTTCCTGGGAACCCCCTCCCCTCCATTGGGCTCCGCCCCTGACTGTCGGATCTGCACATGGTCGAGTATGAATAATACGTACCTGGGCCCACCACCACCAGATTAGTGGTGATCAGTTGGGCTTAAAAGCTCATGGCTGAAAAAACTGTAGCTGGCTGAAAAAAACACTGTAGCTGACAGAGGCTTATTTAGCATAATTAAATTTAAAAAAAATATAAAAAATATGTTAGCCCAATATGTATAATACAAACGAATACGGAAAAAAAGAACCGGCAAAAAAGCTCAACAAAAAGCCAAAAGTTCAGAAAAAGATGAAATTTATGAATAATGAACAATAAGCCAGAAGCCAGTAGCTCAAGCCGAACCGATCAGAGCCTAAGAAGCTTGCGACGGCTACTTGCTAGTTGCTACTACCACTACTACGTAATAGTAAGACAGATCAACCATAGGAAGCTGCTAGTGCTAGCAGTAATACACAGGTCGACACACAGGCTGGATCCTGTGCCTAGCCGTCGTACAACTCACCGGCCGGCCGGCCGGATTATTCATGCGGCATGTAACCCACCCGTGATCAAGTTAAATCAAAACCACAACCACATCGAGCACCAGGCAACAAACCGAAGCCGCAGCTAGTACTCCATATGTGTAATTAATTAAGTCCAGTCCACCCTACTAACTGGCAACATATCACACGCACTAACCTTATGGTACACTCATTGTGCATTTCAATTAAAAAGTCATAAAATTTTTTGAAAAAAATTCTACATATATTTTTAAACTTATTTTAACTATGTATAAAATTTCAAGTTCAGATTCGTTATATGTTACCGGTAATAAAAAAAAATCCGATAACGGTTAAGAGTTCAAATTTGTTAGAATTTTCTGTTTTTTTGTTGCTCTTAACATAGAATGAATTTGAACTTAGACTTTTATATATAGGTGGGGTAAACCATAGAATACATGTAGAATTTTGTTGAATTTTTCATGATTTTTTTAGTTAGAGTGCACAATGGGTACATATTAAACTTAAGTGCATATCATATGTTGCCCTAGCTATTAATTAACAATATTTAACGATCTTTTTATACTACTACTGTAAGCTGCAGCAGCAGCTGGCCATGTACTCCTACTATTATTGTAGTTGTCGGCTGCTGCTGCTCCCAATTGAAGCCTGCTGCATCGCGTTATCATAAGAAGCAGGTAACCGCCAGAGCCATGTGACAATTGTCAACCCCGGCCTCACGTTCTCTCTTCTTTTTCTTCTTCCCGGCCTTTATATAATTCCGGATCTCTTACTTGTAACATGCAAGTATATATGTGTCCACTCCTTTGCAACGTCTTCTGTTCTTATGTCAAAGCAGTCACTAATGTTTTTTTTCCCTTGGAAATGATCTTCCTTGGAGTATTTGACAGGAGAGAGACATGGAGGTTTCAGCAATTAAAGGATGAATAAGCAAAGCAAGGTTAATTTCGACTGAAAAAAGGTTGCATCATGCATGCATATATATACCTACCTATTCTCGCGGCCGGGAATCTCTTTGTTGCCCATAGGTGCATATGCACATACCACATCTACCACCAATCACACCTTGAGATTCGTGCGCAGCTAATACACCCATGACCCATGTATTACGTCAGAAACCTTGCCGAAACCCCGAGAAAGGCGCACGCGCGGGGGGCGGCAAGGTGGAGCTCCGACGGTGCAGGCCACGCCAGAAACCTCTCTGGCAGGCGGCGACAGTGGAAACCTCAAGGTTTACGGCGGCAAGGCGGTGGCGGGGGGTTTCCGACGGCAGCGGCAGAAACCTCGAGGTTTCCAGCGGCAAGGCGCTGATGGGGTTTCCGGCGGCAAGGAAAAGCTTCGTGGTGGCCGCGTCGCGGGAAACCCTGAGGTTTACGGTGGCAAGGCGGAGCTCTGACGACGGCGCGAGAAGCCTGGGTTTCCGGCGGACAGCGGTGGTAGAAACCTTGAGGTTTTCGGCGGCCTTGTGGTGGCAAGGGGTTTTCGGTGATGGCGGTTTGGACGGGGGCGGCGAGCGGGGTTCCAACGAGGTTTTCCGGCCGCACGTGGGGTTTCCGGTGAGGTCCCAGCCGCCATCAGCGAGGTTTCGGCGAGGTATGCGTACGGTTGTGTACAAAATACACGGCTGGTATTGATTCATATTGCTAAATACGGGCACGGATTTAAAGCACCATGGACACTACAGTGGATCCCGTAGGTGTACAGAAAATCCAACTCCCTAGCTATTCTAATCTCTCCTCTCTTCGTGGTGGCCGACTCACGCAGACTAATCCAAGGCCTGCACAGATAGCTAGCTAACTAGCCGCTTAATTAATAATTAATCCAGTGCATACGTGCACCTCGCCTGCACCTTACAGGTTACAAGTAAAGTCGTTGGCAGCGAGTCATGTACGTACGTAGCACAAGACGTACATCTTGGGTATTGTACAAGCTAGCTAGCAGCTAGCATATATATACACACACGCGCGTACGTACGTTCATAATAATCCGATCCATACACATCGCTGATCAGTGATCGATCACTTGACTGATGGCATGCAATTCAATCGTTCACGTGCATATATATATATATATATATATATATATATATATATATATATATATATATATATATATATCATGTAGCAGTGGTTAAGTCGTCGTGCACTAGTTAGCCAGTTGGGGTTAGGTTAGGTACGTGTGTGCTCGTGATCGATCGATCGAGTTGCATCAGTTCAATTCAACTGTATTAATTGGGGAAGCTGCTAGTACACCTCGTTCGATCGATCCTTGATTGGGAGGCAAGCCAACACGTGATCGAGGAGATTAGATATCGTGAGATGAGATGAGATGCCGTATCGATCGATTCGACCATGAATGCATGCGTATATGTATATATTCTCGATCTCTTGCTTCTCCATCTTTTCGAAGTGCATGTCACGGAAAGTATTGCCTGCCTGCCTGCCTTCTCCTCCCTGCAACCAACCGGCTGCAGCATCGATCTTCAGAAGCTTGCGTTCATGCACGCACGGGCACTATCTACTTAACTTACTTCACGCATATTAGCCTGCAGCAGGGAGACAAGGCTGAATACTCAACAATATATATGATCCTAAAGTTGCTGCTTAATTTTTAGGAGCTCGATCGCTAACAAATGAGTTGGTAGACAGCAGAGCAAACACTAAACCTGTGGTTGGAGGATGGATGAGATCCACTTTTGACAGGTCGTTGATTACCTAATAGGCTACTAACTTGTTTGTAATGTATGTTGATCTCCCTTTGGAATTTAATGCAGGGGGAGAGCTGGCTGAGCTAGCTTGCAAACAAAACAAGCTCATCTGCAGGAAAAGAACCTGATCCTGCCATATGCATGGCCCTTTAATTTACTTGGCGGTGGGGAAACCAAACCAAGCCGGCCGGCTAAAGATGGATAGATAGAAAGATAGCAAGGCAACAAAACAACTCACTACTCGTCCATGCACGCCAATTTGCCAAACTCCCACTCCTCCCTTCCCTAGCTTGCAGCTTAATTAGCTAGCTTCCAATTATCTTGCTTGCAACTTTGCCCACTTCACTATCTATCTTTATCGCCACAAGCTACTAGCTAGCTCACCAAAATTTTGCAACATTTTGCCACTGAATAGAAGTACGCATAAAAAGAAAAGGGTGTGTATAGGTATCACCCGGATGTTTTCTTACTAACAATCATCTACATTTCGGACCGTTGGAAGGTGGACAGTGTAGCAGGCCATAATACTGCACCCACTCCCTTGGTTTCCATTGAGAACAATAGCATGGCATTGCCACTTCCTTTCATCACGTTTCAGACAACCCCCACCACTCACTCGCACACTCATCACTCCAAGTGGCCAAACTTTTCATCTAGAGAACATGGAATTTTAATTCCAATTTCACCACCAATACATATATAAATGTTAATTAATTACTATGTATAGTTAATCTTCCACCAAAGAATCGAAAGAATCAATTGTATGTTATAGTTTCCTTGATATATTCATGCCAAGAAACAAATTGTGAGTAATTTGAGTATAGTAAAAATCCCCCCGACGAAGGAAAAAAAATGATCAATCAGTGTTAAGAAAAGAATCCATGAGCGCGCTCATGTCAATAATGGCAATCCACCAGAGCTGCCGAGGCCGTGAGCATAAGGCCCTTCTTGCCGTCGTCGAACTGCCCTAGACCGAGCACCACAGGCGGCGGCGGTGGAAGCGACACGGACTCCTCGTCGGACGGCGCCGGCAGGTTGAGGTCGAGCTCCAGGTTGATGCTCGTGCTCCCCTCTTTCTTCATGTCCGTGGTGATCGCGGTCACCGCGCGCTCCGGCGGGTGCAGCGGCCGGTGGCGCCGCATGTGCCCTCCCAGCGCCTGCCCGGAGGCGAACTCGGCACCGCATATGGAGCACTCGTGCACCCTCATCTTGCTGATGCTTCCGGCGCCGTTGTTAAGGCTCAGCACGGTGGTGACGTCGACCGGGGCTGGGACGACGGCGGCGTCAACCTGAGGCGGTGGTGGCGAGGCTGTCGTGATCGGCGGCTTCGACTTGGCGACGGTGACGGTGCTGGTGTTGACGTTCTCCTCTTCGGCGCCGGCGAGGCGTGGCTTCTTGTGGCTGGCGCGGTGGCCGCCGAGGGCTTGGAAGGTGGGGAAGCACTTATTGCACGTCTTGCACTCGTACACGTAGAACCCGGCCCGGACGCCGTCCGCCGTGGCGGCCGCCTCCGTGTACTTGCGGCTCGTGTACCTCTCGGTCTTCACCACGGGAGGCGGCGAGGCGGCCAGAGGGGACGGCTGCATCTGCAGCTGTTGCGCCGGCGCCGGCGATGGTTTGGAGTCGACGGCGGCGCCCTGGGCGAGAAGGATGAGGCAGTGGGCCATGTCCTCCTCCTCGGTGGTGGTGCTCTCGTAAGAAGAAGCGGACGAGGCCGGCGGTTGGTGGCGCGGCCTCTTGGTGCGCTTGCGCTTGACGACGGCGGCGAGGTGTTGCTGCTGCTTGTCCTCCTCGCCGGAGAGCTCCACGGACGACGTCGTGGACATGATGACGAGCGCCGGCTTGCGCTCTCTCTCGGCCAGCTCCGTTTCCATGTTGCAGGAGCAAAGAAAGGAGGAGAGAGAAATCGAGAGTGGCAGGCTGCCTCTGTCTCTCTGTGTGCGTATGTTGTGTGCGTGGTGTAGCAAGGTTGGGCTTTTATTGCGAGGGAGAAGTGGAGAGATGAGGCGTTCTGCTTCTGCTTTGCATACAGAACAAGGAGACCGACCACCACTGTAATCAATGGAAAGAATGGAAGTTTCCTTCGCCTTATCAATAGACAAGTCTTCTCTCTCTAGAGAGAGAGAGAGAGAGAAAGAGAGAGAAGAGCTGTGTGGCAAACCTAGCCGGCCTTCCTTCCCTACCTATCTATCGTGTCTTTTGGATGTCCTCTCTCCTCTCCAAGCTTTCTTGTTGCTTTGCAACCCTTATAACCTTCTCCTTCTGGTTTAGAGAGAGAGAGAGAGAGAGAGAGAGAGAGAGAGGTTTTGGTGGTTAATTGCTAGTGCTATTGTTAGAGAGGCGAAGAGTAATAGTAGAAGGTTAATTAGTGGCCAAGGAACGCGCACTTTACCACGCGTGAAAATAGGGGTGGGTGTGTTAAGGCTGGCTAATGCCCATCCCCTCTTAATTACTTGTGGACAATTGGTGACCATGCTTAGCTAAATTCATGTGTAAAACATGTGTAGTACTCCATTGAATTAATAGCTAGCCTTAAATTAGGCAGCTCTGTTATTCTTCAAATGCTTAATTAGTCTTGATTAAGTGTAAGTATTAATGTTCTGATCAGTACTCCCTAGCTTCTACTATATTTGTCTGATGATGAAGCAAGCTAACTAGGTAAATATAGGATGCTAAAAATTGGAGTATTTGTTTGCCACTATATGTGGAGAGGGAGGGATCCAAGTAGGAGTGGTGAGTGAGTGCTAGTATAGTAGTAGCAACAGGCCGGCGAGGCAGCAACAAGCCAAGAAAGAAAGGATGGAAGCAAGCTCAATATTCCTTGTGCATGTATTGATTCCTGGGGTGATAGTGTTGCACTGCAAGTCTGGAGCCACAGGAAAAATGCTCTCCTATTCCCACCTCTACTTTCCTACTACTTTAATTTTTAGCTATATATACGTGACTGTTACTATTTGTGCCTTTTTAATTTAGTGGGAAAAGTATATATGAAAATGAATCCACAATAATTGTTGACTGTTTCTTGTTTCCATAGTTTTTTTTAATAAGATGTTTGCCTATACAGTTGTCTTTAGCAATTCCGTTGATCATGAACAGCTAGGTTGCTTGGCAGTTGGCAACTATAATTAGGAGGTAGTGAGGCAGTGGTGGTGCAGGTGTCTCGAGTGGCCACACAAAAATACCTGCAATTTGTTCCATCCAAATCACCTGTAACCCACAAAATGTTAATTTGTTTCACTATATATCCATCGATCACCAGTCCTTTAATTGCATTGCCTAATAGCAATTACTTGTATTTTAAGCTAAAACAATAAAAATCCAGTCGACCTCTGATGCAAATGGCACAGCTATGTAGCTGCTCCGTGTTCTCTCCGAGATCCGATACTAATTAGTTAGTGGTCACACACTAAAGGATCATGTGAGAAGATCCAGAATAATATTGTGATGAACCATTATAAATTTTATGGAATGGATATTTGATTTTGCAAACATTATATTTTATCTAAATCGGTTTCAGAATTTTTCAATCAAAATGGTATGCCCGCAACTGTCATACTGCTGACCGGTAGTACCGTGGTGTTCAGACCGTAGAGTGGTAGTACCACGGTTTACTTACCGTTGCTTTTTTCCAGATAGATCCAGTTGCAGGGAGCGGTAACATCGACCTATGATGGGTGGCAGTACGACGTTGGTAAAAATTCTTAAATTTTAGGAAATTGGATCATGGATTGTTTTGAATTGTATTTGGCCAGTGTATTAATGTTGCATGAAGTATATTTTGACTAACGTGTATCAAGTTGTGAAGAATTTGTGCCCAAAAAAGATTTTTTGGTCTTTGGATGGCATGGTCTTTTGAAGTCAATCATGGTCAGCACGAGAATCAGGACTACGTTTATAGAGAAGTTAAGACCCAAAATGATCAAGGATGTCGTATGAGATGGCTGAGCTAAAGCATAACACAAGAAAGACAAAAAATGTTGAAGAGAATTTCGAACAACGGGTTGCATCATGTGGCTTGGTTGGTCAAAGTGAGATACGGTCCGATGGAACCAAAACAGAAAAGACTTGTCAATATATGGTAAGCTAGTGGTGCACCTATACATGACAAGCATAACAATTTCTTGCAAGGAAAGATGAAGACTGAATTCAAAAAAAGGTATTTTAGTAAGTTGATAAAATATCAGAAACTAACTTGAATCAAGTCATAGTGCTTAGGAAAGTGGTTTAGATCAAAAAGGAGCTGAGAAGATTAAGTTGTACCAAAGACTAAGGATTTAGCGGATTTGGGTTTATACGCTTTAAAAAATGTATATAAGTGTAGTGTGCAAGTAAAACTCGTGTTGTATTGGGTTAACGGGTTTTTTCCATTTGTGATATGTGAATAGTATCCATTATGGTTATATGGGGTTGGTTGTCTTGTCTATTTAACGGGTTGTGATGGAGACTTGCTAATTAACTATCCTAGCTTTACTCATTGAAGCCAAATGTTCTAGGGTTAGGGTTTGAAAAGTGTGAGTGCTATGGTGTGCTCTCTTGTTCTTCAGATAGAGTAGCTATAAAACCTTCATTCTCAAGTAGTAATATATTAACTTTGTTCATCTCTCATGGATCTCTCTTATTCTGGTAGATTTGCTCTTGATTTGGTTGATTTTGATCTTTTCTCTCTCTTTCTTGATCTTGTTGGATGCCTTAAATGTATAAGTGATGGAGATATCCTATGTAAATCAATCCCCATCTGTTTAAGTATTAGGTTTGGTAATATTTTTTGAAGTTGTCCGATTTTTGTTTGATTTGGACTCTCTGAGTGATTTCTTAATCTAATTATTTTTGCCTTGATTCCTTGGATGCTCTAGCTTGCTATGACATGTAGGAATACATATAGAGTATCTTGGCCATCATCCACCTACGAGCAAGTCACATTTACTGTTTTTGATTTTTTTTTTGCCTGGTTTTGGTTAACATTACTTCAAATGGAAAAAATGTCACAACTTTCATAATGATTCTCTCGGTCATTGATTGGAATATGTTTATAACATCATAAAGAAGGTTCATACCAAAGTTCAAGTTATTTGGATCTATAGATCAATAGGTACATAAATTATTGGTTTTGAAATAGTGTTATCTTTACTGTTTATCGGGCTGAATTCAATGTAACGATATTATTGGTTACTGTAGCGGTACTACCGATTTTATTATTTATTCCTCAGATTTTTTAGCTCCTTGAGTTGCTAGCTTTTGTGTTAGCTTTCTATTCTAAATCTTCATAACTCTGTATCTTTTGAAGTGAGGGATTGACGAATACTTAAAAAGAAATTTTAAAGACATCATTTACTCTCTCTATTGTCATACCTGTCCCACACACTAAATTTGTATTATTTCTTAATCAATTGGGTGATCACACTAGCAAGCTAGATTTGGGTTTGGTGATACTAATATATTGTTGCTGTGGCTACACTGTCCCAATCAAATGCATTGGTGCCCTTGTCTCCAAATTAATCGAGTCGTCACACCTTAACCACTGTTCCCGTACGTACGTATACGTACACATATGATGTATGTATAGTACTTAACCAAACAGATCGATTCGCCGTACTCATCTACACAGTAAACACTGACGTGGTTTAATCCGTTGCACATGTCGCAATTCTCTCTCTCTCTCTCTCTCTCTCTCTCTCCCTCTCAAAAGATAGCTTAATATATTATATGGATATATAATATGATCGTAAAGTAACTTGACTAGCTTGCATCCAAGTTTTTCTCATCTCAACGTAGTGGCCAGTAGAAGAAGGGATCGATGTGTGATGTTGCGTGAGATAAGTCAACGATTGAGAGGAGAGGGGATAGCAGGCAGGAACGGGTGGTGAGCTAGCTAGCTGGTTAATGATGATTCTTGACGTGATGAATTGTTGTTTGTTGCGTGGGCAGCAATAGACTCCCTAAAAAATTCCTAATCCAATTGGATGATGCTGTGATGTGGTGGGGGCAAGTAAGGCATCAGTTGGCAGCAGGCCTGGCTAGCTAGCTTCCTTCCATACACAATTCCTCTCTCTAGATCTCTCAACACACATGCATGCACGCTGGCTGGTCACTTGCATTGCAATTAGTCCAAAGCGAGTGGTAGTACATGCAGGCCTTAATTTGTTTCTTCTTTGCCATACTTGAGCACTGCAGAAAAGATAGGTGCCCTTGAGCTTGCCATGATCCTGCCTATGATTAGCAATTAGCCGAGGTGTCCCTCATGTGGAGAACCCTAGCTTTAAGGATCTAATTAATTAGTGCATGCATCTATTAGGCTAGCTGATCATTATTCATCCAAAAGATTAAGAAACATTTGTATATTCCCCAGTACAAGACCATATACTCGACAAGCCACTATCTCTAAAAGTCTATATAAAAAATTATAATCAACCGGTGTGGGTATGTGTAGAATAGTATGACGCAATCAGAGGAAGTAAATGATTGTCTTTGCTTCTTAAAATCTTTATATAGTCGATGAAGAATCTCACCACTTGAGAAAACACTTGGTGCTCAGCTTTGCTCATAATTGTACGCGTCGCTTAAACAGCAATTACCAGAAATTACGAACCAGATTGATTCAAAATGTTCTTTATTGCTGAATTTCCGTGGATTTACAAAGTACCCTCACAAGCACCCTAAAACCCTAGCACAAAAAGTTACATCCAAAAACCACGACTAAAATCCTTAGCCTCTACCTAGTTTTATATGCTAAAGTCCTAAACCGTGTTCGACTCAAACACAAACACAGAATCTTATCTCTACCTCAAATCAAGAGACCCGAAACCCTTCTTAACACGGGTTTTATCCAAACACTCAACCTTCTTAGTTATGGATTACATCCACAACTCCTAATCCATCACGTGACGAAGCTTCCAAGACACACATCTTGTAGCCTCATCAACTTCTGCGTCGAAGCCTCTAAGACCACACCACCCATAACTTCTCCACTCATCACCACCTTTAATCTCCACGTTCTCTAGCGTTAGCCTAACCACCTCGCGTGGCATCCTCAACCGTCTGGACCTCAGATCTCCCCATCCCAGTCTCGATCCTCCTCATCACCGACCGTGATCGTCTCCACGCTCACCTGCACATGCAAAGACCAAAGAAAGTTTTCTCGACACAATTCTTCATAACTTGACTGTCATCAGCACACACACTCGAAACACAACTTTAACCATCTACCAGCATCACACAGGTCGTCCAGGACCACGAATCCCATCGCTAGCCAAAAAACAGCCTCAGATAACTCATTACGACCGCTAGCTCGACGAGTATTCGAAAACAACAAGTACTCAGGAATTATCATCGCTCCGCTCAAAACACTCATGAAAAACAAGCATCGCTATCGACCACATATGCATCGAGTACCGATCACGACGACTACTGATCACATACCACAAGTCTCTGACAACCGATCGCAACACTTACGACCATGAAAACCATGACTATCGAATATGAAGTCCTTCCGACAACCGAGTACCAAGCACTACCCATGACTACCATTCACTGAGTACCGACCTCGTCCACAATTCACCGACAGCCATGCATTAGCCAGTCATACCACTAGCCTAACACGAATACTCGAAGTACTTAAAGATTACAAGGATGAAGCATTCGTACCGACTAAGAAGTCTACGAGTACCGATCGTGAAGCCAACGACAACCGATCGCAAATCCTTTGACTACCGATTGCGTGGTCTACCAATCACTACAACTACCGATCACATACCACAAGTCTCTGACAACTGATCGCAACACTTACAACCGCGAAAACCATGACTATCGAGTATGAAGTCCTTCCGACAACCGAGTACCAAGCACTACCCATGACTACCATTCACCGAGTACCGACCTCGTCCACCAATCACCAACAAACATGCATTAGCCAGTCATACCACTGGCCTAACACGAATATTCGAAGTACTCAAAGATCACAAGGATGAAGCATTCGTACCGACCAAGAAGACTACGAGTACCGATCGTGAAGCCAACGGCAACTGATCGCAAAGCTTTCGACTACTGATCGCGTGGTCTATGACAACCGGCTGGAAAATCGAAGACAAATATAGCAGACCATGAAGTCTATGACTATGACAACAATCTTTAAAGTCTACGACCATCTATCACAAAGTCTACGACTATCGAGTATCAATCACTTATTGTAACTACGACCATAAAAAGCACTGTAGTTATGACTATAAAAAGCACTACAGCTATGACAATGAAAAAGTATTGTAGCTACGGTTGCTTTCATTGGTCGTTCTATCGTGGTCAAAGTCGAAAATGGTCAAAATCAGACATGGTCAAAAACTGGCATAGTCGAAATGCCGTGGTCAAAATCTGCAGTGATCGACTTAGAGTGGTCGTAAAGCCGCCTGGACCACCGATGGTACTCGAACAACGTTCGATCTTCCTGGACCACTCGAACACCATCCGATCCCTGATGATGAAAAAGCAATCTCTCTATCTTTTGGACTGGTCCGAACAGTCACAACCAGTTCATCCACCCGATCGTAAATCAATGGTCGAAAAACAAGTAACTCTTTGGACTACTTCGATGTCCGATCGCGCGAGCTAGTGTTCGGACTAGTCTCTGGTGTTCGGAGTAGTCCGAATGTTTTGACGCTGATCAGACCATCAAAATGACTTAGATAAAGATCAGATGGTCTGAATATCTCCGCTGATTGGACTGGTCTGAACGTTTCGACGTTGATCGGACCATCAAAACGACTTAGATGAAAATCAGATGGTCTGGATATCTTCGCTGATCGGACTGGTTCGATTAGTTTCTTCTTCGCAACTCAAAACCACTCGGAGCCAAAACAGTTGAATGCGATCAACCAAAACTTTCACAAATGCAAATTTCAAAGCAATTCAAATATCAATTATTTATCATCACTTTTAATCACGACCACATATGGTTTAACAATATGAGCGACTGATGTCATTGCCTGATCTAGTTACCAAGTTGAGAGTGTATGGCCGGCCCTCTGTTCTAGTTACAAAAACCTAAATTGACAAAAAAAACATATGTAAATTGGTTGGCATTATGCTGTTTTAACCACTTGGAGTTAACACGGATACTAAACGGTAACCAAACTCACAAGATTGGTCCGTTTTGTTGCAGCGCACTCCGATTCCTTTCTGGCTTTCTCTATAAGAATGTTTTGCTGCAGGAAACAATTGATTGGCTTCTGGGTTAATATAATTCAAGTCATTAGGCTGTCAAAATATATGCTGATCAGCAAATAAACCGGTGAGACAGTGGATAGATGTGGTGTTCCTGTAACCATCGATGGTGATTTGGACACGCACGAATGAATGATGATTATACATGAAGGAACAGAAGAAATTACTACTAGATGAGTTGGGGGCAAAGGAATCTGCAGCTTGTAGCTGGGAAGACAGAAATAAATAATATTAATTGCAGGAAGAAAAGCAGCTGGAGAGATGGATTGAACATGTGGTGCAGTTCATGGACACCCACCATGCATATACACCAGCAATACATGCATGGAAGAGTTGGAAGAGTGCAAGTGGTGGCCTGAAATTGATCTGAAGAGTTGGAAGAGTGCAAGTGGTGGCCTGAAATTGATCTGAAGAGTTGGAAGAGTGCAAGTGGTGGCCTGAAATTGATCTGAAGAGTTGGAAGAGTGCAAGTGGTGGCCTGAAATTGATCTGATCATGGAACCGCGTATGTAGTAGCATCGAGCTGCCTGAAATGGACGATGGCTGAAGTAGTGGGACACTCCACAGTATCACTGTTATAATTTGCAGTGCAGGAGAGGAGATCACTACTAGTACTCATCATAGATTAGTGGCCACCATTCCTCACGTCATACTCATGCTACTAGGCTATCCTATGACTTATTTATATTGATTCTTATTTTTTTCTTTTACAGTAAATAATTTTCCTATAGTATCTAGCTTTCAAAAATACCAAAATTTTTGAAATTTAAGAATTTCAGTTTTTTTTTTGGCGAGTGCCGAAATTTTTTTGAATCGAAATTGTTTTCCCTGTGCTGATCAAATTGCATTATTGGGCCAAGTTAAATTAGTGGCGTGGAGTGAAGGGAGAGTCGATGCTGCGCTGCGCTGCCCTGCCACCTTGAGAGCGTGGCAGGTGTTGGCGTTGCTCATGGGCAACCACTCTTCACACTGACGGGTGGGCAACCTTATTCCTACACCATGTGCTAGAATCTTCTTTTGTCCCTTCTCAAGTCATCCATCCTCTTTGCTTCATGCCTAGAGTGCATGTTGCTAGCTCAAACATGCCCTCGCCACACATATTCTAATGCTTCACAAGTGTGTATTGGCCAATGCTTCAAGAAACTACCTAGTGCTGACACAAACTTGCTTCTTAGATATGCTTCTCCAGTGGTACGTACATTAACTTGGTTAACTAAGGTTCTCCCAACGAGATAATAGAAATAACCCCAGTTCGAGGAATCTTATGTCTACACCCTCAATATGGACTTGACTGCGTACAAACCAATAAGGAGTGGACAAATGTTAAGTACTAGCATTCTCCTGTACGAGATCAGTATGGTCGATCCCAACGACAGAAGTGTATATAGACAACACCTAGGTTTTAGTAATCCCAAATTAATCAGCCTGTAAAAGATCTTATAAACTCACAAATATAGATAGTTAACAGCTAAATATGTGCTTAAATAAAAGCAAGAAGACTGACATTGAAACACCCCAAAAATTCAAAGTTTTTGAATTTCTTGAAATTTTGGTTGAATTTCTTTTCCTTTCCCAATTTGGCAAACTTCTCAAAAATGCACCTTCCCTATTCGGCAATTCCGCCTTCTCCCTGTGCTGGGCGCCCCTGTGCATCGCCGCCTCCCCATCGCCTTCGCTCCACCGCCTTCGCTCCACCGCCTCTACTCACGTCAATTGGCCGCAGCTCGGACTGCGTGCGCCTGGGTTTGCCCAGAGCTGTCAGCAACCGGTCCCACGCATCAGCCACCCTCTCCTGCTCCTCCCTTGTGCAGAGCACCGGTTGACTCTCTGCTCCTCCCTTCGCGCGCAAGCCCTGGCTGAACCGCCTTACGGCTCTCACCGCGTCAACTCACCTCAAAAACTCGGTTGCTACCACAGACAGTGTCGCATCACTCCCCTCTACCCCTCATAACCATTCAATTGAGCTCACTCTCACCGCAGCTTCGCTTCCGTTCTCCCCTGAGCCCGGTAAGCCGCTCACTCGATTTCCTTCTTCCCGCTGCCATACTTCAATTCCTTTCCACCATAGCATCCTCTCTGCATGTCAAGAACAGTGGTGAAATCAATTGAGTTTGAGCGTTCCTGTTGAGCTCCGCCGACGAGGTCCACCGCCGGCCAAAAACGCCTCTCCGTGGCCAGCTCGCCTGAGCCACTCCCGACCTAAACCGCCACTGCCACGATAATCCTGAAGACCCCTAGATGGATAAAACCCTTTCAATTTGACCGGAGCACCTCTAAGTGACCGTGGCGCCACTGGGAAGGCCGTCGCCTTTCCATCCATTGCCAGCCACCACCGTGCTCTCTCTCGTCTACCAACACCTCAAAACGGGTTCCCAATCTTACACCGCCGCATTTTGTACCCCCTTTCTTCAGAGAACCATCGCTGCAACTGCTTCACCTAAGCCGCCAACCCCCTGTTTTTCCGCTGAGGAAGAAGGCCGGAGGTAGAAGACGACTGGAGGGGGCGACGTGGTTGCATCTTGCCCGTTGGCTCCGTTGCCACCTCCCCATCCGAGCCATCCATCCCTTGCGCATCCAGGCCACTTGCGCCGAACGAGAGCGTTGGACCTTACGGCCACGCGTGGCATGGGCCGCGGTCTGGCTGGCCCGTTTGGCCGTGCGGGTGGAAACCGGCCGGGCTGCACTGTGCAGTCAGGCCGGCCCATTACTGTTCACCCATTTTAAATTCTGAAAAATCAATAAAAAATCCCAGAAAATCCCCAAAAATCCAAAAATACACCATTTTGACCAGTTTAATACCTTGAATTCAAATTTGACCTCCATTCTTTCAAATTCAAAATTTAATAATTCAAATTTTACCCTTCCATCATATTCATCTACAAATAAATTCAAATTCCTCCATTTTGCCAAATTAAATTTCAATAAAACCCAAATTCATTCAATTCAAAGATCAACCATCCATTTTTAAATATCTGTCTTCTGTTCCAAAATATGTCCAACACATATATTACCTATTTAAACGCCCTAAACCTATTTAATCCAATTCTAGCTGTATCAACCCACCAAGTATCGTTAAACTCCGACCACCCAACCCCACCCATTTCTTTTTATGTTCTTTCTTGTTTTTAATTGTATTTTGTTCCCAGCTTGCATCTCGCAAAGCAGGAACCTATTTGACCTCGTTTTCTACGCTAGTGAATGGACCAAGCGAGTTGGTCAACTGAAGGACATCAAAGACCGATAAGCAAGTTTGAAGCTGGTCAAGAAGATCAAAAGCAACAGAAAGAAGGCAAGTCACATGTTTTTGATCATATTGAATCCCATGAAATTTATATTATTTACTTAATGTATTTTCATTATTGATAGTTGTGAACTGATAATTGTTTAAAATAAATGTTTAGAATGGCATGCTAACTAGATAAATCCTACCACTGATAAAAGCCTTGTTTACTTTGATGGCTACATTCACCTTGACAACCTTAGTAATTATCAAAATATTGTATAAATGTATATAAGATCATCTCATTCAACATTTTACACTATTAAGTGACTTTAGCCGTGGGCATGTAGAATTTGAAAAGATTTGGGACCTAGGGTAAAGAGGTTGTGGGGATCCGTGCGGCGGACTTAGCCCACCGCTTTACCTTAGGGTCGGACTTTGGGTAGAGAGGTTGGTGGGAATCCGAGTGGCGGACTTAGGCCATCGCTTTACCCTGGAATGGAAGCTAGTTTGGATTGGTGGTGGTTGGTGCTGTTGAGCACAGTGGAAGCTGTGATTGAATGCCTCAGGTGAAAAATATAAGGACAAGAACTTTATGCTAAGTAAAAGACATAGTGATCGCTTAAACCACAGGAGTTAACTTGTCAACACTGGTTTAGTAGCTATTCAGTTCAATTGAAACTCTACAGGATGTGATGATATGATGCCAGGGAGTTAGGTATGCTGTGGGTACCTAACAACGGTAGTGTTCGCTTAAAACGGCAGGGGACGTTATGTTTAATATTTAGCCATGACTAAGTGATGCTACCGGGTAGAGCCTATATAAAGAATTGAGCAGTGAAACGACCTGTATTGGCCATTAGGTCTTATTTTAATTAAATTAACTTCTTTTAATTGTTCGTGAGCAGGTATGATACACTTTCATCCACAACTGAACTCCTAAGTTATTGCGGTTGGTAAGACGTTGCTGCTCCCAAAAATGAGGGCGTTACAGACATTTGATTGCTCACAGCCAGAGCCACTTCCTACTCAGTGCCACCCTTATCCAACTACACAGGAAAACGGATTCCACAGAAAAGAAACTAGATCTCTCTGCCTCGAGTGTGGGCCCCTGATTACGACTTGAAATGAATGCCAAACAATATCCGAAATAACTAGATGTTGGTAATAATCCCTGGCCTTTCTTTTTTTCTTTCAACCTTTCTTCTTTTTGAAAAAGTAGGTCTGGGATTTGGTTAAACCGACCATACAATATATTTACCTTTTTGAATGCAGATGTTGGCTAGATCAGTGTCCTAATCCCAAAACCACAACCATGTATTATTCAAAGATTCACATAGTGAATATTGCCCTATATATCTTATGATGGAGATTACACCCATGTTTCCACCAGGATGCATGCAGGCCTAACTAGCAAGACTTCAAAGTTAGTTCGGCGACCGGCCAAAACATGGTACTCGTCTGGCAAATGGGCTATTTACTCTTTGCTAGCTCACCAATTAATCCTTTTTCTTGTATGACTGAAAACAAGTAGCGAGGATCAGGAAAACCCTATCGGTTTGCAAATTTTATCGGAGAATATCGATAGAACTGGTAACCGACGGTTGCTGAATTTTTCGGATGAAAATTTTGAATTTTTATCAGACACTACTATTAACACCGAAAACTGCTGGTTACCTGTGAAATTTCGATAAGTTTTTCCCCGGTGAGGACATCATCATCCCCATGGCCTACTTTGGCAACTTTGGTAGCTGCATTAGTCCGTCTTTATCGCACGCTTATCATATGCTGCTCATATTTACAAATCTGCCACTGAAAGTACGTACTAGTGCTTAACTTGTTCGTTGCGTTTGGAATTCCGTTTCCTAGCGTTCACATCCTTCTACAAGGATTACTAGTATATCAGAATTGAATCTGGCATAATTAAGCACATGTGGTTTTATTTCAACAAAAGGTCGTTTTTCGAGGTACACATTTGCTAGTACTCTAGACCAAACTGTTGCCTTGCAACCTTTCGGTTATCCACTCATAGCTATCGGCATACCAAAACTATAACCAGACCTCGACGTGCGAGACAAAAACTCAAATAGCCACAGGTATTTCTCAGTGTTTTGCTGGCCACAAAAAACACACGGTGTCACATGAGCACACATGAGAGGTGTTTGTATTAGCCTCTACTGACAGCTTTTGATTGCCGCAGGTGATTTTTGGTTGAAAATAAATAGTAGCAGCTAAAAAGCGGTTTTTAGAAGAAGATGACTGGTGCAAAAAGTAAACAAAAAAATATATGTGTGTGAGGTGAGAGCGAGAGAAATAGGGTACGTGATACACCCATAACTCCTACTTATCATTGAAGTGAGATAAAAACGAGAAGAGTGAAGAAATCATTTTAAAAAGTGTTTATGTTAATTTCTGATTTTTTTTTAAATAGAAATTAGAAGGAAAAGTTAGTGCGAAGAGAGTCATAATCAGCCACTAGTGAGTCGCTAGAGACCTCCACACAGGAGCTGATAAGTGGCCAAGTATTAAGCTGTACTAGTAGCAGTAGCAGCAGCAGAAACTACTGTTTAGTAGTAGCTAGCAAAGGGGCAGCAGCAGGCAGCACCAAGCCAAGCAGTAGCGGCTGCTGTGAAGAGGAGTGTGTGAGCTAGCAATAGCATAGCATGCGGCATGTGGAAGGAAAGGAGGAAGCTTTTCAGGAGAGGTTCGGATCGAGGCCTGTGAATGGTACCGTGTTCCGTGTGACACCTGAGTGCGACACTGCAACCAATCCCTTGCACTCACTCTCAAGCAACTTTCTTTTAATTTTTATTTTTTTGGTATATTTTGAATCCACATTTATAAAAATAGCCATAGTCACATAAAAATAGCAAAAATAGCACTTCTGCCGTCTGATCACCGAGCGATAGCGGCGTGGAGCTGACACGTGGGCCTGCCGCCCGGCCACCGGCTTAATTATCTGCTTTAATCAGTCGAATAGCCGTGGTCGGCGGCTGAAGTGGTCGAATAACCATGGTCGAACAGCTAGAGTGGTCAAATGGTCAAGATGGTCGAATGGCCATGGTTGGACGACTAAAGTGGTCGAATGGCCGTGGTGATCGAATAGCCGTGGTCGGACAGCTGAAGTAGCCGAAAGGCCAAGGTGGTCGAATGGCCGTGGTCGGACAACTGAAGTGGCCGAATTGTGACTTCTGCCGTCACTGACCTGTTCATCGTCCAAAATCGCCTCTGGAGCCTTTCCCTCACCGAAGCACTCTGTCACCGCCGTCTTCCACTATCGTCGACGGCATCTTTATCTTCGTCATGACCGTGAGAACCTCAGCCGCCTCACTGTCGAAAGCCTTCACTGTCGACGCCCTTGTACCACCGCCACCACTCCTTCCTCGCCACCGATCTACCTTCGATAAAGCAACCATACACGAAAACCTTCTCTGCACCACCTCGTCTCTCTGGCCGACCAGACGGTCCAAATGTCTCTCTGGCCGACCGGACAGTCCAAATGTCTCTCTGGTCGATCGGATAGTTCAAACATCTCTCTGGCCAATCGAACGGTCCAAACATCTCTTTGGTCGATCAGATGATTTGTACATCTCTCTAGCCTCCGACCACGTTATACCCTTCGATCCCTCCGACCTCTCCGAACCCTTCGATTCCTTCAACCTCTCTAAACCCTCCGATCCTATGACCATGGCTTTCTACGACCACAGTCACTCACGACCATAGATGCTTTTGACCACGTTCACCCACGATCGCAGTCGCTCAGGACCACAACCGTTCACGACTGTTGCAGTACCGACCTGGGCACTATCTAACCACTGTTGTTCGACCACTCTTGGCTTCCCGACCATACATAGAGGGTTTGAATTTAGAAATCCAGTCTTGACACGTATGGACGAGGTGGTTGAATCTACAGTAGTCTGAGATACAATAGCTGGTTGATAGGCTTTAGGTGGTCGAAAGCTACAGAGTGCATAGAATGGTCGGGACTCGAGGGTGATCGGGAGCGGTCGGAGTAGCTATGGTCGTGAACGACCGTTGTTGAATACGGCAATGGTCAGGATAATGTGGTCAGTGATCGAAGGTTGGGAAAGTAGCTACGATTGGAACTACTAATTAAGACATGTAATTAAGCCGGTTTAATTACCTGCCGTCCGGTGGCAGGGCGGCAGGCAAGAAATCACACACTGGCCAGCGGCAGGCCCACGCGTCAGCTCCATGCTGTTGTCGTCTGGTGATCTGGCGATAGAAGTGTTATTTTTATTATTTTCATGTGACTACGACTATTTTTATAAATACAAATTCAAAACATGGCAAAAGTACCAAAAACTCCTGTACAGTGTGCGTGTATGTATGTACGTGTGCATCTTGCTTGTGCACTCAAAAGGCCATCACTTCACCTGACTTGTGGCCTCATACCGGCCCCGTGACCACCACCACCACCCTTTGTAAACATCCTTCTACTCGATGACACCTGTATCTTATGTATAATCATGTAGCATTTATTTTAACTCTCCTCCATAAAAAAGAAAAATAAAACAAATTAGTGACACTTGCAGACAAAGAGCCTCCTAAATTTCACCCCGTCCGTGGCGCCTCACTCGCTATCAGTCATTACTGTTTGATGCACCACTGGCTGCGCCCTCGTCAACCTGTGGCTGCTCTCACCTTGCCTTCTTAGCTTTGAGTTGGTCGATTGGATGCATTGAAAGGCGCTTTCAGTATCTGCACGACAAATTTCTTATACTCCTACGTGATATGTCAGACGATGTCTAGGGCGTTTTCAGCGTGTATCTGTCCGGATTGTAGGCAGAAAGAAAGGAGCCATCAGTGCCGAGACCCGGATTTGCAATCCAGAACTTTCTGTGTACATTAGCACTAATCTCTGAATCAATAGCTAGTGCACATAGTTACATCATTGAATATCAAGCACATATCTCGCATTAGACAAAGCTATTACATAGTATTAAACAATACATAAATAGATTATACGGTCGCTTGACTTACAACATGGACCAATCAGGCCAAAAACTTTAAAGATCAACAGCGAAAGCGAAAACGGAAGCAATAGCAAGTGGGACATTCAAGATATGCCTACAGACAATCGACTTAGCATTTTAACTGAATCAAGTTATAATGAAATTGAGTGATGGTTGTATAATAGTAATGAAGGTTACATTCACGTGCTACACCAGAGAATGGGGTGTAATATCATTTTTAGGGTTATATTCATCCAATAATATACATTGGGCTACATCCATCTAGGACGAAAATTCAGAACTACATCCACCCGATAGTTTTAGCCCATCCATAGTTTGTTTTTATAAAACTGAGACTAATCAAGCAAGTTCCCGTGCATCGTATATGAACACGGGCACGACTATCTTGACGGTTTTCACTTTGCAAAGGCTGCACAATTTTACTATAAGAGATGTTTAACTTGTTCTGTCTTATACGCAACCGTAGGCATGCAGATCAAGAAAATCATCACAAGGCTTTTACAATGCAATACCCCAATGTAGTTACGCCTGCTAAGGTTTCAACCGCCGAGGGTTACATCCACTAGAGTTTGAGGCTCCCTCTTGCGCAGTACGGAAAAAGGTCTACATCCAACACAGTTCACGTATTCCACTAGATTGCGTAACCAACGCTGGGGCAATGCAAATTAGTTAGCCAGTCCATACCCATCTTAGACATGTGGTTGCACTGTAAGTAACCGGGAGGTCATCACAAGATTCGATCCTTATTAGACTTTGGTGGAACTACCTCAATATAAGTTCTCGTGCTACATCTGCACTCGATCTTCTTGCTATCTACCGAGGTCTAAAATGTTTTTGAATTTTGATTTAAAAATCTTTTCTAAATTCAATATACCAGCCTGAATCCAATGGCTATCCAAATCAAGCTTTTGATGATTGGCAAATCAATGCACACATTTCAATGTATCTAAGTAAGGTTAAGTATAACACTTAGATACGGACTTAATAACTAGTTAAGTTTACCATTAGTCCTAGGCCAACAAGAGATAATGTTCAAAATCAAGGAATGAAATTTATTATCTCAACTAATATTAAGGCATTAACTACAAGCTAATGACAATATAAGTGTATTCAAAGTAAAGCATATATTTGATAATTAAAACAGCATAATTGTACTTAAAAGTATGTGCAACATGATCAAATTGATGACTCGTCTTGCTCCATGTTTTGATAATCTTGGTCTCTTGCTCTCACTTATATTGATCTTGCACTTGCTTGGGATGTTGTTGCTTTGAGATCTCGGATTCTAATTTCATAAAATACGATCGAGTTCAAATAAAATCAAATAGATTCGAAAATTTAAATGATCCAATCAAAAGTGTAGATTTTGAATTTATATGGAGATAAGGATGAGACCGATAAGATTTCTGATTATGGAGAGCGAAGGAGAAAACTACAGACAAAGAAGAGGGACTCAGTTTATGGCGGGCCAAGATTGTATAGGACCCAATTCGGGCAAAAGGCCCATGGGTCAAGTATTCAGTTGGTAATATGGAGTTTTTCCTATCAAATTTTCATATGACATATCTATATGTTTTAAGTATGAAACCTGGAGTCATAATTCACAGTTGCTTACATCTCAACGCTAATTTTCATACGCAAATAGCAATAAGCTTGAGAAGCATACACAAGACAAAAAGTAGATATATTGAGCCAACATCTTGTGCCACATAAATAAGTGATGCAAAGATAATATTTTAATTAAATCAAGGAGTTTTAGAGCTTTGGAACTCCTCTTGTTTTCATCAAGGAGTTTTAGAGCTTTTGCGGTCTTTCCTTTCCTGCACTGTGCAGCGATCATCATAGTGTTATATGTCGATCAGGTTTTAAGCCTGTATTTCTCATCTCTCCCAAAAATGATTTTGCTGTCGTAGAATTCCCAAGCATGCAAAGGCAATTGACAAACACATTATAGACAACAGTATCAGGCAACAAGTTTCTCTGCATCAACTCCTGACCAACCTTAAAGGCGACTGGCATGTTGCCTGTTTCAAAAAGCCGTGGTCTAGCAACAGAACATGTTCATCCATATCTTTAAACAGTGCTTCAGCTTCCTCTATTTTTCCATTCTTTCTCAAACCACTCACCAGTGAGTCAACAACAAATTTATTTACTTCCACACCCTCACACAACGTTTCATGGTACATGTCAAGAGCAGCTTCTTGGCCCTGGCACTTGAAGAAGCCATAGCCATCGATAAGTGTTCCAGAGGTCACAACATCTGGGTCAACGCCCCTTTCCTTCATCTTTCCCATGTAATCAGTTGCTTTGTCAGGCCATCCTCTTTTAACAAGGCCGTTGATGATCGATGAGAACGTAACAACATTTGGGGTAATAGATTTCTCCTCCATTTCCAGCAATACCTGCTCTGCTCCATCAACATTGCCAGCTTTGCAGAGTGCATCGATCAGTACGGTGTAGGGTCTATTCTTTTTGGCTGCGGTTTGTAGCTTTTGGCTGTGGCCTATGGCTTTTGGGTTATTTGTGCGAGAGATTACGGAGTAACAGAAATTCATGTGCGGTTTTTGACGATATAAATGAAGTCGGTAAAGTATGCCCTGGATCATCCTCTCGGCCAATGCCAACGCTGCAGCAATGTCTCCAACCTTACAATACCCACCGATCAGAGCATTCCAGCCCACGGCATCCGGGCTGCCGATTCCTCAGCCTCTCATCTAAGCTCTCCGCTTTCTCCACCTCACAGGCCCACCCGCACGGTGTTAACGGTGACCCCGACGAACGGCACGCCGCGCTTGCACATCTCGGCGACGTCCCCGTGGCCCTGCTCGGAGAGGCCCGCGAGCAGGGTGTTGTAGCTGACGTTGTCCATCTGGGAGGGGCTTGGAGAAGCGGAGGCGGCTGAGCGCGGGGCGGAGCAGGCGGTAGGGGAGAGAAGGATGGAGTTGAGGGCGAGGCCGAGCGGGTGGAAGAAGAGCCCAACGCGGGCCTTCTTGATCTATGGCGGCCCATCAAATAGCTGCCGAAAGTGGTGTGGGCTTTACCGATTCGATCGGCCCATAACCATAAGGGAAACCGACCATTAACAAATAAAAGAATACTTGGATGGGCAGGACGGGACGGCCCGGCCCGGTCCAGCCCGTTAAGGTCCCGCTCAAAAAAATGCCTACCTAGCTCCTAACTTCTTATTTTCGTCCTTTTCTAGTATTTTAGACTTTTTTATTTTTTTCTATTCATTTGTATTGGTCGTGATGATATAGTTTTTTTTAAAAAAATTAATTATACTGAAAAAATTAACAGCAACTACAGAAAAAAAGTTACAATATAAAAAAACCAAAAACCTAAATTTAAAAGTTCAAATGAGTAGCACCAAATATTAGTGTTGACGCCGACGCGCCGCACGGCGTTCATACGGAGAAGGTGCGCGCGGAGCCATCAAACCATTCAGTTATTCACTCAGCTTTGACGTTTGGGCCCTCTCTTTTGCTTTATTTCTCCCTTTCTTTCTTTGTGTGGAGGCCAGCAAAGTCAGCCAGTCGGTTGTCGCCCTAAGAGTAAGTTTAATAAGGCTGACTGTGCTAGCTATAAGGGAATCCATGTCAGCATAGTCCTATGTGGAGGGGAGAGAAAAGGAGAGAGAGAGCCAAGCCGGCTCCCATGCAAGAGTCAGGCTATAGCACAGGAAAAGAGGCTATCCATGCATGAACCAATAGAACTAACTGCTATACTCATGCATGTATTAAATGACCAATACCCATGTATGTATTAAATGATTGAGAGCTCTTGTAGAGACAACTTATAGCCAGTTTATTGTATGAGTTGGCTGCATCTTACCTTTTGATAACATGGAAATGTATTGGAGGTAGCAGCTATCTATACTATTAAACTTGCTCTAATAGAATAGCCATACATATATATAATTGCATATACTAATAATTATATATTATTTAGAGTATATTTATATTGGCTGTGACTGATAGTTTTTAATTGAAAATAAATAGTATTAACTAAAAAAGTAGCTTTAGAAGGAGACAAGCGATAGAAAAAGTGAAGAAGAGATACGTACACAAGACATACGCGATAGGAGTAGGATGCTAATACGTCCAGACCTCCTACTTCATTTTAAATAGAAGTCAGAAATAAAAACTAATATAAATAGATCCTTAGTATATACGACCATACATACAATGTGGAGTAAGAAGTTGCTTGCAATATGGACTAGTATTCACTTAAAAGTCTTAAACCAAAAGCAGTTATCGATCAAAGTACGTGTCTTTAAATTCTCTGCCAACAAAGAAAATGAAAAGAGAAGAAAAGAAAAGAAAAGAAGAAGCTCGCGGTTCCAGTCAAGAGAAGCTAGCTACGCTGCGTGCAACTCGTGTGACGGTGAACTGGCGGCATTCCACCCATATGCACACGCGTCAAAACAAGAACATCCAAAAAAAGGGAAAAAACTAACTATCTAGAGTCTTAATAATATGCACATGGTGACATGCATATTAACCAGCATCTTATTTCACGCACAATCAATCTTCGTATGCATGGTGATACGATCCATCAGCGCATATATATACACACACACAGACAGACAGATACATACATACATACATACATACATACATACATACATACATACATACATACATACATACATACACACTAGTTGTATGCCCATTCGTTGACATGGAAAATAAGTACTATACATATATCGCATCTTTAATAACCATAATCTAATCATTGATGTCTTAATACATATCAGCAAACGTGATAACATCAATTTTCCATGAGAACATGCGATGTGGGGACAGAAGAAGCGTGCTACATGTGTGAGGAGAGAAGGACGACGGACAAACTCTTCTTTTATATTAATAGAGATAGAGAAGAGATGTGTGCATTAGAAATACCACATACACCATATACAAGATGTCTCTCTATTCTATCCCATCTTATGAAAATTAAAAGAGATTGTCATCTTGTAACAGAAGGAGCTAAACATATGTCAATGTCTCATCATGTCTTTGCTTGATTATAAGTAGTAGGAAATATAAATAGCTTAATGAAAACATGACCTCTTTATATCAAAAGCTCCATTCTAATGTCAATACAAGCAATTAGATATTACAACTTATGGTGACAAATAACAAATCATGTAAAAGAAACTAATGTATGCAACATCAGCAAATAGTAAGCCATGTAACAGGAGCCCTTCAATTTGCAATAACACAAATATGCAACAACAGAGCTGAGCTTAATCTTGTATTTTCCTGTCCATCATAAAGATTTTTTTATCTATAACATGATTTCTGAAACAAATAATTTTTGCCAAACTAATATAGAGATGAAAGCAGCCTGATTGCTAAGTACCTTCTCATCAAGGAATGCCTTTATTTTTGTAAGTACATCGTCATCTTCACAACCTCCTTCGCAAGGGAAAGTAAAATCAGTTTCAGTCATGTTACTTTCAGCATGTTTGGCTAATCCACCAAATTTCCTTGATTCATGAGAACTTTGCTCTAGGCTTATGTCAAACTTGCTTTTCTAGTTATCAAATGGTTCAGTCATAGAATTATAGCTCTGGAATTGACAGGAGTTGAATGTGAACATGAAGACATAAGGTAGTTGATCACTACTACAGAACAGGTCATCACAGACGGTTCAAAAACGTCATGATAGATAGTTTCATGAACCGTCTGAGTTTATGGGTCAGTAATGACATGAGGTCATCACAGACGGCTTTGAATCGTCTGTAATGCAAACTATCACAGACGGTTTGTAATTGAAACCATCTGTGATATTCATTTGTAGTTCAAGCTATCCGTGATTTTCTTTTCTATTCGTAAATCTATTTCTATTTGTTGGCTAATCTCAGGAAATGCTAGTCATACCTTCTGAAACAATCAGATCAGCACAGTATACATCCAATTTACATTCATTCATTTCAGAAACAAAAACATTCATTTCAAAAATCAATTAACTGAAATGAAATAAATTATCCATCCATAAACAAATACGCACATGTACAATTAAGCTTAATATTATCCCAATCAAATTCATTCTGCATTATGGAACTCTCCATATTTTTATGACTTTAGACATCAAAAAGTATGCACACTGTCCTCGAATGTGTTTGAGGTCGACCTGTTGCAACGCAATTGTAGAAATGGATGCAATCTGTCGGTAGGAAGATCAATGTTGTGCATACATATATAAATTAGTAAGTATGAAATAATTATTGCAAGATTGACAAACCTGAGGATCATTGGTCTTCGAGGAACTAAGGAGTAGTTGCATGTTGTGGCAAACATAGAATCCACAGGTGTTACCCCGCTGCTGCTGGTGGCACTGCAAAAATAAAATTTGTTAGTTCGAGATGCATTACTACGAAGTGTTATATAGGATTAATGTGTACTAGCAAATACCAAAAAATCTAAATCGTGTTGCAGGGTGTTGATCCCTCCCTTGGATTTTCATACCTCTGCAACATACATGACGAACGACCTACGTGATTCCAAAATGTTGGCCTTAGTCATTGGAAAGGAAGGAAAGACTACGATAGAGCTATCTATGGAGGAAATATGTTTATCTGTTAATTAATTGTTGGACAAATATGTGTGTGTGTATCAATTCAAACATCGATCACCCCTCACCTCTTAACTTGGTGTACATGCATGGTCCAGATTATAATTAGTTAATCAATTTAATTGATTATTGCATGGAGCATCATTCTTACTACGAGCTTCTGCTTGTAGCTTCTTAATTTCATCTTTTTTTGGCTTTTTGTCCTTTTTTGCTTTTATTTTTTCTCCTTATTTCTTTACGTTGTCCGTGATGATATCACTTTTTTATTTTTTTTTATTTTTAAAATTTAATTATATAGAAAAAGTTAACAGCAGTTACAATACATTTTCAGCTGCTATCGTGCAAAAAATAGCTAAAAAGCTAGACTTATAAGCTTGTTGGACACTACCATATATATATTCTTATGATCATATATATAGTACTATTAGTACTTACTTAACTATCCGTATGGACAACCCCATCTAATACTACCTAGCCGCCCCTACCCACCCACACGCACGCATGGGCGCGTGCACGCGCGCGCGCCCACACACACACAAATATATATATATATATATGACGTTGAAATGGGGCACCATGGTGTCTGGCCACTAAGCCTCTCTACCTTTGGATTGTTTTTAGATGCGTGCAAGTGCAATGATATATAATATATCAGGATGAAAAGTCTTAATCATGAATAAAAAATCTCAATCATGGATGGAAAGTCTCAATCATGGAGTCTAGGCACCATGGTGCCCCTGTTATTCATACTATATGTATGTATGTATGTATGTATGTATGTATGTATTTGAAAAATATTTTTTACTCTCGGATGTAATTACACCCACCTCTAATATACCACCTAAACAAATTTGAAATACTCATTTATCATTTTAGGAATACTTATATACTAATTATAATTATAAGATACTCCAATATGAATCACACGAAAAATTGCAAGAGAGTCCATAGTTTTTAGTGTATTTTATAAATATCTTCATATACGCACATAAAAAGGAGTATGTCAAAAAATATACATACCACCTCTAAAAATTGTTCATTCTACCCAGATGGTCTTAAATACTCGTATACTACACGTACATACTCTCGGTTACATAAGATACTTCTTCCGTTGTGAAATACGTATGTACATAGTATTCGAGTATTTAAGGTCATCTAGGTGGTATGAACAATTTTTCAACGTGATCAAAAAGAAAAAGACCAAACTAATAATAAAGGGACGAGCTAGCTATATATATAGGTGATGTGAAACTCAAACTGATGCGACAAACGACCATGATGGACTGAAATTAAGTTGATGGCTCTCAAAACTCACCCAATTGGCCATTTAGCCCGCAGATTCGATCGATATATCCGGTCAACCTTGCTCAAAATTACTGCTGCAATACATACATGCGTGTCGTCCTAGCTACTTAATTATCTCGTAAATATTAATTAGCAATTAGCATGCAAATCGATGGATTGTATGTGTGCATCGATCCTAATTGTCTAGGAGTGACGTCGTCGATCGATACCTAGTTTAATTAGTTTAGCGTTACAAATAGTTTGACAAAATACTGTGGCTTCAACTAAGGGGTGTTCGTATTGGCTGTAGCTGATGCTTTTGACTACGGCTGATAGTTTTTGTCTGAGAATGAATAGTAGTGACCAACATTCAAGATAGCATTTATAGCCGCCACAATTGCGGTAGCGGAGGGTCGGCACTACCAAGGCAAAGTAGTGTCCCAAAATAGTGGGTTGAAACTTTACGGCTGATATTGCGATTGAGTTGAGTCTGTTGGGAACAATTAAGATCACCGAAGAATATTTGTCTTGGCTTGCATTAGGATTGGAATTGTGTATTGAAGATGGACAAAAGATCTTTACTTTAGCATATACTATTCATTTTAGTTTTAGGTTATCAATAGAAAGGGAAAGGTCATGCATGGTAGCATAGACAGATCATTCTCTGTTGTTTCATCTTAAGCAAGCAATTCGCCATTGTATGCTTATAAAATATAGCGACTGTCATCATGTTGCTAGTGTTGAGTCTACTGATCAGCTAGATATTGCAATCATACATGCGATGCAATCTGGAGCAAGTAAGCAACTTTGTCTTTGAGACACATCATACATCTCTACAGTCTGCATATTTCTGGATGAGAAGCCTATATTTAGGTTAGTAATTCATGATACACACACATATATGAGTTTATGAGTGTTTTTTAGATTCCGCTATTGGACTATATCATCTACTATCCACTATACATACGTCAATCTACTACTACCCCGCTATTCGCTATTTATTACCTTAGTGGTGGCTGAAAAAGTAGCTTTTAGAGCAAGGCTAATAATACAGCCTTCAACTGGCTATATGGACACTTACAGCCCACTTATCAGCCCATTCATATAGTAGTTTACAGCCAGCTGAAGGCTGTATGACCCACCCCTTTCTCTCACAAAGTTTCTTGGTTCTTGTGCTTCAGTTGGCTGTAAACTTACAACCCACCTCTCTTCTCTCTCCTCCTCCCTCTCCTCCACCTCAGCATACAGCCTACTAACAGCCACTTATTATACTTGCTCTTAGAAGGAGAGGATGAGTGGTGGGGAAAGTAAGAGAGAGATACGTGCGTGAGATAGGAACGAGAGCAGTGAGGTGCGTGATGTATCTATGACCCCCTTGTCTTATCCTCGACGTGAGACAAAAGCGAGAGAAATGGAGAAGACATTTCGAGAAACTAGATGTTTATATTAGCTTTTAACTTCTCCAACCAAAAGTCAATTCGAACACCCCAAACAACCCACCAATTGAGTATGGCTAAAGGACACCCACAAATTAATTACTAAGGCCCCGTTTGGCACAGCTCTAGCTCCGAGATCTATGCTGGATCTGTAGTTTGTTGACTAAATTAAAGTGATTTAAATATTTTTATTTAATATATAATATAAATGAAATGAGTCATGTAAATGCACTTAACATGCCTGCAACTCTAGATCCAGGATTTCCTAGAGCTACAGATGACCAGCTCTAGGAAATCTACATATTTCCTAGAGCTAGAGCTCTGCTAAACGGGGCCTAATTAACCAGTTACTTAATCACCAATATCTATCAGTGTAATTTTGATATCTTTACTATTATAAAAATGTGAGTTGGTGGTTCGTCTCTCTCCTCCTCTCTTTCTCAGGATACAACCGCCCACCCCCTCCACTTTCCCCATCTCCTCGCGCATTCTGGCCACCCTTCTCTCTCTGTCGCTTGCTCTCTAATGTTTGATGTGTGAAGTTGGCTAGACAGTAAGTTCCGCCTCATTATTTTTATGACTCCGTTGCAACGTACGGGTCTCTAACTAAGTACTGGTTCGTGTGTTGCCCGGCCTGAGCCGTTCTTTTCACTGCAGCTTTATCTTATCAAACTTGGGATTGATTGATTGCGGCAGCTTCAATCTTATCAAACTTGGGATTGAGTGATTGCGGCAGCTGGTATAGCCACCGGCCCGATCGATGGCGTCTAGCTAGCCAATCTCTGATCGCCGTTTTTCGAAAGCATTGCTGACAGTTCAGAAACGCATGCAGCATGCCGGCCGTATTGCTACATATGTTAACTAAACACGTGGTTAATTAATTACCTAGACGTTCTGGATTTTGATTTCTGAATTCGGGCTGAATTACATGTGGTGATCACGACGTACTGAGCCGGAGCTATCAGTGGCTAGCATGCATGTCAACGATCGAATCTATACGGAGTATCAATCTTGAGGCAGTCAGCTGTATATAAGTCAAGACTTCGATGGATCAGTTACCTGCGTGACGGTGAGTCGTTTCACGTACACATCACAAGTACCTACTTTAATTAATTAATTAATTCAATTCCAACATTCCTAACAGAGCACCGTATCCATATGGAGGAGGCTTTCTAGCAGCTGATTTTGAGCAAATTGATAAAGTCGACGATAGGTAAATTTAAACAAAAGCTAATCCAGCATGAAACATCGATGCGAAGCAATAACAAATACAAGTTAATCTCAAAACAGGAGATATGTATAACTCACTGATTGATTAACATGTTAATGTGAAGCAATATTGATCTTGCCCTATTCTAAACAACTTCTGCCTCTTGGCTTTATAAGCCAAAAGGCCGTTTGGAACATGTTGCCTTTCTAATGTAGCGTTTTCTTTCTTTCTTTTTTTTCCTTTTTTCATTGCATTATCGGTAGAGATATAACGATATTTTTCATTTTTATTTAGTTGAATACCTCAGAAAAACTAATAACCGCTACAGTATTATTTCAGGTAAAAGTCACAACACTTTTGAACAGGGCCTCGAATTATAAAGGTAAGATAGAAAAAGTAGATGTAAAAAGGTAGTAAAGTTTAGTGTGTACGTGTTTTTTCATCAACCAGTACACACTACCACACATGGGGTCATCACAGATCATTCATAACCCTCGTTAGATACGGTTTTTGAACCGTCCAATTTATTGTATTTGTGATAATAGGTGATTATCACAGACAGCTCACAAACTATTTATGATAAGTCGCAATATAGATAGTTCTTCAAAAAAAACCAGTATAACCTTCTCTGTAGTAGTGACAAGGTATAAAAATTTATAGCCTAAAACAGTCGACTTAATCTTGGATTATGTTTCTAAGCCTCTCTTCGTGTCAGCTCAATCTTTCCTTGAATAGTGTCATTGTCCGTCTTCAAATCATCTCGTTTCCAATATCTCTTGACGATTTCCTTCTTCATATCTACCTTTCCTTAGCTGGTATCTTCAAAGTAGGGGTGCAATCCTAGCGGATACGAACGGATATCGTTTATCCTATATCCTATTCCACATTTTTTCCTTGGAGTCGGGAGTCGGACACGGATAATGTCGGATATCTATTTCTCCATTCCGTATCCGTTCCATAATCTTTCAGACGGTCGGTCGGACGGAAATTATCCGTTTCTTTGCACAGGACATTGAACAGTATGGTACGATCAGAGCGAACATGGAGAGGCTAATTGCTAAGATGTGAAGCAAGAAAACTCAGTACTCCTGCTTGTTTAGATATAACAATCTGCCTATATGTTATTTTGTTCCTAGGTGAAGTCACAACAGACTTCTCATATCATTTGATATACGGATATATACGGACGGATATCACTTATCCCGTATCCTATTCCATATTTTTTTCTCGGAGTCGGAATCGGACACGGATAGTGCCGGATATCTATCTACCCCTTTCGTATCTATTCCGTATGCTTTCGGTCGGTCGGATGGACGGAAATTATCCGCTCCGTTTGCACCTCTACTTCAAAGGGCTTCTTAGCATATCCAATACTTGATTATGATTTCTAGCAAATCTCAATATTTACTTACAATAATGCTAAACGCTAAAAATATTTTTGTCGAATATTGTGCCTATCAAAAACTAGCGGCAACTCTAGCTAGCTACGGTAGCTAGCTGTTCATTTTGCAGCGGATCGATGGATGTACTGTACTACAGATGAAGACCGAAGATCCATCGTGGACCATCTTCTGAATAAGAGAGAGGAAGAAAATTATTGCACACTCGAATGCAACAGGGTTGCTGTGACATGCATGCTTGTTAATTAGGACTATATATACTAATATACACATTACATATACATCCTGTGTGTTTTTTTTAAAAAAACAACATTGTACTATACCGTGTTGCACGCAATATATAATAAGCAGAGTGATATAGCTAGCTAGCGACTTTATTATTACATTACGGCTGGAGCGGATTGGAGTTCATTTCATATCATACTATCATATCTGTCTTTGTCAATGCACTGCTTACTTTGCGTAATCAACTATGGAATGATCACGTGGTCTTACTTTTTTTTAGAAACAGAAAAGTACTGCTTACGACTTCGGTCATACAAACTTATCGTTTTCAATATCCACATGATTTCTAAAACATTACTTTGATCACTAATATGTATTGTAATATATTTATAGAATTTAATAAAATTATAATATTAAGAAAATACTTTTGAGAAAATATATATGTATGATTTTCACGTATTTTATATAAATATTTAAAAAGATATCAATAGATAAAGTTTTAAAAAATTTACACATATTTTATGACCAGAGGAAGTATATATTAGGGCACTCACAATAGTATGTTACTATAACTTGGTATTAGAGGAAAGAACAGGGGATTTTCGAAACAAGCTCTTCAATAACTTGTTACTAGAGAGCCCCACAATAAACTAAATAGTAACAAGCTCACCAATAAATACACTCTTTTATCGATACTACTGATTAATTTCTTAATCCTGTAAAAATTATTTACTACTTGCATGATAACAAGTGTATTCTCTTTGTTCTAACTCACTCTCCCTCTCTCCCCTGCCTCACAAAAAAAGCTGATACGGCGTAGATATACTCCATATATTAAAGATGGGGGACTCTCCGGCCGGGGAGGCATGCCACGTCAGCGTTTATGTGAAAAACCCCTTGTATTTTGCGAAATCACGTAGAGGTCCTCCGTTCTCGCAAACAGGTCCCTACTTCTTGCAAACAGGTCCCTAATAGGTTTTTTTTGGAAAGCACCCTCCACTTCACCGATAGCACCCCGCGGTTTCCAAACTTATGTATAGGTCCTTGTTTAGTTACGTACAGGTCCTTGCAGAAAAAAAACCTTTGATTTTTTCGAAATTACGCATGTGTCCTTGATTTTTTTTTAAAAAAAACTCTCACGAATTATCGTCTCTTTTATTTCGATCCACACGGTAGCTAGCGCGGCGTGACTCCGCGCTTACGTAGCTAGTAGTAATGACTATTGGGAGTCTCCTTGACACTGGGCTCGAACTCTAATTAATTCGAGTCGCTAGCTCGTGCATCAATTGATTTATTTTGATCTGGCGCGCGGTGTGTATATGTGAACTTAAGATTGGATATGTGATTCTGAACGATACGGCGTGCGCTTTTTGGGCTAATATATGCTAGTAGTAGTTAGCAATTTGTTTTCTTTTAAAAAGCGCATGTCTTTAATTTATATATATACTCCACTAGTAGTAGGTAGCAAAAAAAAATAAAGAAGCGTATGTCTTTAATTTATATATATATATATACTCCACTAGTAGTAGGTAGCAAAAAAATAAAGAAGCGCATGTCTTTAATTTATATATATACTCCACTAGTAGTAGGTAGGAAAAAAATTGTCGCCGTGAAGTTAAATATTACCCTATCTATTTCGCAATATAAGTCTATAGTCCACCGTACGTATATAGACCAAAAGGACATTAAATATAAAAAAAGTTAATGTTATTAGACCATACATGTTTTTATTAAATAACATACTATAACTACTTATCTACTTTTTAGTATTAAATAAAAGGTATATTATGAAGATATTATAATAACTATATATTTAATCTCTTTCTAAAAATAAGAAGTTATATTGCGGGCCAGAGGAAATGCTAGACAAATGGACGGTGCTGCGCATGAATGCATGAGTCCTCTCGAATTTCATGCTCAAAATTATGGCTCGTATATATAGCTGGCGTGCATGTGCAGCATGAGATGGCTTTCTTTCAATTTGGTGCATGATCATTTAGCTTGTCCGGCTAGCATTGGTTCAAATTAATTAAAAATTGACTATATATCACCGATATGATCGTGTACATGCAGTTCAGATGTGCACCACCCAGAGATCGATGGTGATGTTCAGATGTGCACAATGCACTAGCCAGCTGCGAACAGAGACCAGACGATCCAGTTATTGTTTGTAGCGATCCACTATGATCGATGGTGATGTTCAGATGCGCACTAGCCAGCTGCGAACAGAGACCAGACGATTCAATAGTGGGTTATTTTAGGTTGTGTCTTATAGTTTTTAAATTCTACCCGTTCACTAGAGGGAATATGAAAAGAAAGACAGTCACATGTGATTTTGGTCGGTATAACTGAAGTCGGTACAGTATCTGCTACAATCGATTTATAGATCACGTATTGAAAAAAAACCATTTAAAAATTAGTTACTGTAGCATTAGTAAAAACAGTAAATTCAAAAGGGCCGGTCAATATTGTTTGTAGCTATCCACCATGCACGCATTATACTCCATATGGCTATGGCCCTGATCAATATGGCTTCAGCTTCTGGCTTCAGCTTATTTTTGCACTATTCATAAATTTCGTCTTTTTCTGAACTTTTGGCTTTTTTGAGTTTTTTTACCGGTTCTTTTTTTCCTCGTATTTGTTTACATTATACGTGATGAGCTAATATGTTTTTCCTATTTTTAAATTTTTTTTAAATTTAATTATGGTAAATAAGCCTCTGTCAACTACAGTGCTTTTTTCAGCCAGCTACAGTGTTTTCAGCCATGAGGCTTTCAGCCGAACCGATCACCACCTATATGTAGCGCCCGTCGGTAAGACTCAGTCAAAAACAACAATTCATTAAGCTATCACACACGTGCGTATATCACACTCTGTACATATATGGTTTCTGGCTGTACGTGTGGATGTATTACTGCTGATTAATTAGAGCTGAGACCATTAAACAGCTCCCATATAGTACGTCTAAAGGGAAAAAGAAATCCCTCTGTACAATTAAATGTTTTATGAGGTGCATGAAGAAGCAACGTAGATCTCTAGCTAGGAAATCTTTTTTTATTTGCGAAAATTTACCACGTGAATTAAAAGAATCATAACTAATATTTGGGTGCCCAAGCTGCTCTATCGATCTCCCGGTTGGAAAGGCGTGCACTAAAAACATTATATTTTTATATAATCTAGTATTTAAAAAACGTGATCCAGTGGGTACTTTTTCTTTCTTTTTTTTAACGGGTATATACTCTTATATTATTACTTTTTTAGGGTTTATATTGTCATGTTTCTCATTTGCGAGCGAGGGATACTCATATTATTACGTGACCTTGCAAGTCCGTAGGCTACCTCAGACATACTCTTGAATTTGTGCGGTTCCTTTTAAACTTTTCCCGTGCATGCACTAAGGCCATATTTAGAATATGAAAACATTTTTTGTCGACTTCTGTTACAAAGGGACAATCTCACGTGGGATTTCAGCATTGAAAGAGTGCCCTAATATTAGTGGTTGAGTAAGTAATAAGTACCCTTAGTTAAGGCGTGTTTGGAAAAGGGGTTACTATAGACATTTTTACGGATAAGTTCCAATTTGAAGTAAATCCTAAAAGTTGATCCGCTTTCAAATAGGCCTTGGTAATTAAATTAACAGACTTGCTAAATGACACTCGAGTAATTTTTGTGATTTTCAATCAAATTTCTTATTGTTTGATTTCGCTCTTAGATTCGTACGCCGCCCTCTCCACCTTGTTCTCCCATGATGATGTCTTCACTGGCATCGATGGGGATAGTGTATGGGTTCACATGACTCCTGGCCATAGAATTGGGTGGGGAGGTGGCGGGCCTTGTAGTTGGAGGCGGGCGCTGCCTCGGCTATGGGTTTGAAGGAGGACGGTGGGCGACGAGATCGAGAGATTAGGAGGTGGTGGTGGATCTAACTATGGCGAAGGTAGAGATGTGGAGGCTCATTGGCATGGTAGTGGTAAGTCGGGAGGTGGCAGTGATGGGTAGAGGCAGGAGGTGAGCGGCGGTGGTGTGGGATGCACGATTGCGATCAGAGAAGGAGGAGAGCGAGGGTTTGAGAGGTGGGACACGTGTCAATGATCAGAGGATATGTGTGGATTTTATGTAATGGCTCAAAATTTGACGGACATATGTGGTCAATTTTTCGTTGGTTGATATAAGAGAGTCCCTTGAATTAATTAAGAGAGATTAAGGCCCCGCTCGTTTCGGTTTCAGCTTCTGACTTATTTTTCACTATTCATTAATTTCGTTTTTTCTGAACTTTTGGCTTTTTTAGCTTTTTTTACCAATTCTTTTTTCTCGTATTCGTTTGCGTTGTCTGTGATGAGCTAACATATTTTTTCTATTTTTAATTTTTTTAAATTTAATTACACCAAATAAGTTAACTTCAGTTACAGTGTAATTTCAGCTATAAATTATGACTTTTCAACCCAACTAAGCGAGGCCTAAAGCGAGGCCCCAACCCAAAGGAATGAAGCGACCTAGCAAAGGAGGCGGGCCACGTGCGCCGCGATTTCCATGCCAAGGCCCTTGCGCCGTCTAATTGGTCGGTACGGACGACCAACCACCACGTGTTTCCTCCTCCTTCCTTCTGTTGCAGCTGGTCGTTGACCGGCCGCCTTCTTCTTGTGCGTGCTAGGACGTGTTTCCTCCACCAGCACGCAGTAACGTTGCTGGTGTTGCTATCCAGCGGAGCTGAGCTGAGCTGAGCTGGCCCACCGAGCGTCGTTGGTCAATTCGCTGAATGGATGGACGGAAATCAACCTTACTTTCCTTCTCTCTCTCTCTCTCTTTTGCCTTTTACTCCACCTGCTTACTCTTACTTGGTCAATTAATCAACCAATGCTAGTACTCCCCTACTCCGTCCAAAATAATATGCAGTTTCTTTCAAATGCAAAATTAGTGTGACGTTCATTCGTACCTCTAATAAATATCTAGTTTTACTTTATTTTATATATATGTGTGTGTATTGAATACAGTACTTAAAGATAATAATTAAAGCTATACTAATTATTTCAATATTTTTTTGATTTATATATCAAAAGAAAATATTCTCTATAAACTTAAACGGCTGGCTACTCCTGTACTATAAAACTCTATGGGAACTTGTACTATAAACTCTGTGGGAAGAAAACCGAATAGAAAACTGAAAACAAATGGAGTAGTTCGTACATACTACAATAATCCGTGCATTGATGTGATCTGCTAACAGTTTTCACGATAATATATACTATCTACAAAACTAGTTTCGCCAAACAAGTTAAAAATAGCAACTAATAACGCTGGCAACACTAGGCCTCGTAATGCATTTTGTGGTCGAATGCATATCCACGACGCTTGTGCTGCATACTCCTCCTGTTGATTTTGATAAGGCGGCAACGTATTTTAAGATTTAATGTTTGTAAATTTTGAGCAACAATTAGTCTAACAAAATGGATCATGTGACATGATAATGATATTGTTGGATTATATTCATATTTGAAAGTACTTTATTATGATTATAATATTTTTGTAGCTATAAACAAAGTATTATAAGAAATACTAACGGTCAAACTTCAATTTTAACCTATATATACAGAGAGAGAGAGGTGTTAGCGCTGCCGCACCCAATTCGAAGCACACTTTTTTTCTTTTCTTTTCTTTTCTTTTGTGTTTAATTTGTGAGGATGCACGATATTAATTTATCAGTTAATCAACTGTCAAATAGAAATGCAATGGTTCTTAAAAAATAATAATGCGGCACTAGAGTGAGAAGGCATCTGGACCTGTGCAATATATATGCTAACTTAATAATTGTCTCAAGAATGTCCTGCTTGCTTAAGTCACAAATATACGTTGTTTTAAAATGTGTGCGGTCAAACTTTCAAATTTTTGATCATCCATATCTTTTTAATTAATGTGTAGATTGAATACATATAAATCAAATGTATATGTTTGCCTCAAAAAGTATTTTTATAATAGTATAATTATATTTGATTTTATAAATATATTATAATATAAATTAGTAGTTAAAGTTGTATTTTAGAAATGATGCTGATGTCTAAAACGATATGTATTTATAATGGAAGAAGTTATAACCAGCACCAGGTCTCTATCGCAACCAACATAAATCGTGCTATTTCACCAAACAACGACACCTCCTTGCGGCCGAATTAATGGACAGCGATAACTATATATATAGTGTGGCAAAAGCATCGATCATCGAAAACCTAGCGGCCAATTAGGGCATCTTCAATGGTCTGAGTCAGTTAGCTATATGTATGTACACATCAGCATACATATAGCAATTACTGCTTCGATTAGTATACACATATATATAGCTGACTGAAACCGGTCAACCCGGTTTTCGACGAGAAACTGGAACCGAACTGATCTCACCGATTTTGAGTTCAGTTTCAACAGCCTAGCTAGCTAGCTAGCTATTTTTCCAACTAATTGGCATGAGGATTACATGCATGATGCATGCATCTTGGATTATCTACGCGAACTTTCGGTGAGAAACACACTTCACACACCTGCATGGTTTAATATATGGAATTAGAATATATATATATATATATATAAGCATATGGAAAATATGCATGGTTGACACACGGGAATCTTCAATATTCTTAATTTGCAAACATGCATGCACGATAGGATTAGCTAAAAATAGATCAATACCGGCCGCAAGCACGTTCCATACACGCACATGAGTACTGATACATGCATGCATGCGTGCGTGTTATGGTAGGGTGAATTGAGTATCTGATTCTAGCGCTGGATTTATCTAGCCCACTCATGGAGGATCGAGATTGATTATAAAGTGATCCCTCGAACGCGAACCGAACATGCATGCACCAGGCGGCCTTGTTACATGTTCGGTTCAATTCGTCGCCTGGAGAATTGTCAAGACCTAGCTGCATGAATTATAATTTGACGCCCTCAGCTGAGCTGAGCTCCCGCATACATGTGTTTCTGTTCTGTTTCTACGGGCATGATCAACGATCGAGCGGGGAAAAGCCAGCTAGCTAGATATATCGTTTTAAAATTACACCTTGCCTTTTTATTACATTTTTTTCAAGATTCGTCCTTTTCTTTTATTAAGAAAAACAATTAATTAAGTCTATATGCATGCCTGCACGTGCATGCATTTTTGTTGTTGCTATATTTTATTCATTAGATTTTATAAGCCCAGAATATTGATGCACTAACTCGAGCATCAATCGATGATGCATGAGCCATGAGGGTTGAATACGTGTCGAAAACCTACAGGCATGCATCAATGCTGTGGAGAGGCATATGCCTTTTCGAGCCACCAGCCGCATAAGAGATGCGACGGAGACGGGACTCCGGCACACTGATTCGTGAGTTCGGTTTTAGAAAATAATAAATAAATAAATAAATAAATAAATAGGTGTGGAGTAGATTTTCTAAAACTCCAAAAATACAATGATATTGGGCGTACTACGGTTTATAAAAACTATAAAGTTTGTTGTACCTAAACACTTCAAAATTTTCGATGCTACGGTATTTTCTATAAACCATGGCATCTTCTATAAACTACAAAAACACTTTGTATCCAAACAGGCCCTTACATGAAGATTGAGTAGGGAGTGTGTAGACAGATCAGGCGTATGTATGACTGGTCTTTCATTTGTTAGCAGTAGTTAAATTATGGGTTAATTAGATACATGCCACTCTAGAGTTGCAAGTTTTGAAATCTGCCACCGTAAAGTCCGAAATTGAAAATATGCCACTCTAGAGTTGTATTGCTTTGAGATATGCCATTATGAACTTTTCAGTACTAAGTTGCCCCTCCTTCTAATTCCTCCCCTTTACCCTCATCCTCCTCCTATCCAATCCTCCCATGGGCGTCCGCTGTTGCTTGCCACCATCGAGCTCTGGCCACTCCTCCTCGATTGTTGTTGCTCGCCACCACCAAGCTCCGGCCGTTACTGCTTGCCATCGCCGTTGGCCATGGGCCGCCGCCTCCTCAAGCTCTCTTGCCACCACTGCCTACCATGGGCCACCGCTGCCGCTCACCATGGTCAGCTGCTGCTTCTCGCCATGGGCCGCTGCCTTGCCGAGCTCTAGCCGCTGCTTGGGATGTGGATGGTGGTGACGACGAGGTGGCACGGGATGTGGATGGCGGCAAATCTATGGTGGCGCGGTGGAGTGTGGAGGTGGTGCTCGGGATGGCGAGGCGCGCAGCGGGGGAGGACAGGGAGAAGGGGTCAAGGTCCAAAAGTGTTCATAATGGTACATTTCAAAGAAATTGCACTTTGAAGTGGTATATCTCCAATTTTGAATTTTGCAGTGTTATATTTTAAAAGTGAAAATTTTACAGCGGCATGTGTCTAATTAACCCTTAAATTATCGTCCATGGAATCAACATCATATCTAGCAACCGGTTTCAAAAAAAAAATCAACAGACAATAAAAATGTCAGGCCGGCCCTTGGCAATGCATCATGCGCGCATGGGTAGTCTAGTGTAGTTATAAGACCAGGAAAATAATAATACGTAATTAAGATAGGTAGAAGAAGGTGGTGAATTACGATAGGGAGTGTCTAGATATTATCTGGATGTTTTCTTTTTATCTATCATTCAAATTTGTGACTTTTAGATTAGAGATCAAGAGACCCCTTGTTTTTTAAGGGGAGAGATTTTTTCAAGGGAGAGGGGTAAAATTCAAGGGGGAACGGGAGAACTCATGACCATTGAATCTCTAATTCAACAGCTCTAAATCTAGATAATAATTAAGAAGAAAATATTCGGATGATATTTAACAAAAATCCAATTAGGTATTGGCGCGCAGGTCTGAATATAGTCGCAGCCGATGAGCGCCACGGCATTTGACCAGTAAAAGAGGGAATTGGAAAAGGTGGAGCTGCTGCTGATGCTTCCACTGGGGGAGCCGCGTACGTCCTTCCTTCACACTGACCCGCGGCCGGCAGTCAAACCACACGTACGACCAGCTCTCCTCCTCCGCTCCTCTCCTCTCCTCTCCTCTAGGCTGGCTGGCCTGGCCTGGCCTGGCTCTATATAAACCCCATAGTAACCGGTCGATCGAGCGGGCAAACCGCGACAACATTTTTCGCTCGCTTTCTTTAATTTCCTAATTAATCGTCTCCCCTCGCTAGCTGCTTGTTCGTTAATTACTTGCATACGCCACTGGTACACAATTAAGAATTAATGGAGTCGTTGATCCTGACGTGCGGCTCCATGGCCGGAACCCTACTCGCCCTCCTCCTCTCCTCCTTCCTCCTCTTCGCCGCCTGCCTCTCCACCAGGCGCCGCCTCCGCAAGGCCGGCTTCCACGGCCCGCCTCCCTCCTTCCCTCTGGGGAACCTGCCCGAGATCTCCGCTACGCTCGCCAAGGGGAAGAAGCCACCCGCACCGCCGGCCTCCGGTGCGGCGGGCGTCAGCAGCGACATCCACGGCGCCGTTTTCCCCTACTTCGCACGCTGGCGCGAGGCCTTCGGGAAGGTGTTCGTCTACTGGCTCGGCACGGAGCCCTTCCTCTACGTGGCCGACCCGGAGTTCCTCAAGTCGGCCACCGGCGGCGCCCTCGGCAAGCTCTGGGGCAAGCCCGACGTCTTCCGCCGCGACCGCATGCCCATGTTCGGCAGGGGCCTCGTCATGGCCGAGGGCGACGACTGGGCCCGCCACCGCCACATCATCGCCCCCGCCTTCTCCGCCACCAACCTCAATGTACGTATACGCGCGCGCATGTCCTCTCTAGTTATTAGCACTCCATCCATGCATGTCCATTCCTTTAATTTCCATCCATGGTTCCATGGTCCAGCTCCCCTTCTAAGTAGTATACTACTACTTGCTTTAAAATCCGTGCACGTATGGTTAATCATTGGGGCACGTGCTCCATCAAGATCTACTATGCATGCATGGCTGTGCACGCACTAGACACTAACCTAGCTATATATATGATCTGTATCCCCTTGAATGTTTGTATCAACAGGACATGATCAGCCTCATGGAGGAGACGACCGCAAAGATGCTTGGGGAATGGAGCAAGATGGTGGCGTCAGGGCAGAGCGAGATCGACGTCGAGAGGGGCGTCGTCAAGAACGCCGCCGAGATCATCGCCAAGGCCAGCTTCGGAGTCGCTGACGACGAGGGCGGCTCGAGTGTGTTCCAGAAGCTGCAGGCCATGCAGACGATGCTGTTCCGGTCCCACCGCTTCGTCGGCGTGCCGCTGGCGAGGCTGCTCCACGTCCGCAAGACCTACGAGGCGTGGAAGCTCGGCCGCGAGATCGACGCGCTCCTGCTGGAGATCATCGAGGAGCGGCGGCGGCGCGGGGCGGCGCGCGGCGGTGGGAGGAAGGACCTGCTCGCGCTGCTGCTCGCCGGGAACGAGGTGAGCGCCGGGGCGGAGAGGAAGCTGACGACGAGGGAGCTGGTGGACGAGTGCAAGACCTTCTTCTTCGGCGGCCACGAGACGACGGCGCTAGCGCTCTCGTGGACGCTGCTGCTGCTGGCCGCGCACCCGGAGTGGCAGGCGGCGCTCCGGGAGGAGGTCCAGGAGGTGGTCGGCGACGGCCCCCTGGACGCCGACGCGCTGTCAAAGCTGACCAAGATGGGGTGGGTGCTGAACGAGGTGCTCCGGCTGTACCCGCCGTCGCCGAACGTGCAGCGGCAGGCGCTGCAGGACGTGGCGGTGGAGGGCGGCTCGGCGGTGATCCCACGGGGCACCAACATGTGGATCGACGTGGTGGCGATGCACCACGACCGCGCGCTGTGGGGGGAAGACGTGCACGAGTTCCGGCCGGAGCGGTTCATGCGGGATCCGCTGCAGGGCGGGTGTCGGCACCGGCTGGGGTTCCTGCCGTTCGGGTTCGGCGGGCGGATCTGCGTGGGGAGGAACCTGACGGCGATGGAGTACAGGGTGGTGCTGGCTATGGTGCTGCGGCGGTTCTCGCTGTCGGTGGCGCCGGAGTACCGGCACGCGCCCAGGATCATGCTGTCGCTGAGGCCGTCCGATGGCATCCAGCTCCTGCTCACGCCGCTGCAACGGCCAGAGGGATCAGACTAGTAGCCACGAGCTAGCTAGCCTGAAACGTCGGCTTTATTTTAGCTACGGTAATTAGCCTCGTGGTGCATGTGCGTGTGTGTATATATACACACACACACTTACTTCGAAATTTTATCGACCATGCACACGTATCAAACGGACATGACTGTCTAAGTACCCATGAGCCTTACGTAATTTACCTATGCACAACCGTCCAACAGGACCACTTACTATATATGCATCCCTTGTAAGCACATCTCAAGTAGTAACATGGACTGGGCTTTCTTACTCTCTAATTTGTGCTTGCTTGTGTTGAAAGTACGTGAAATAATTAGGCTAAAATGACATAATTCCATACAAACACGGGGAGATTTATTACCCTAATCAGTAGACCACTGGACATGGCTATAGGTAATTAACCTCCTAATGCTTAATGTTTCACACCATAAACGGCATCAAGTTTATAGATCTCTACGGACTAATCGAGAAGATGGTGCCAAAGGGAATTACTTTGATGGCCACACCAGTAAGCATAACATTAACAAATTATATATATACACTCTGGAGCTCTTAGCAAAGATAGCTATAAGCAGATATGAAAGGATCTAGCTTGCTTCCACCACATACCAGTAGCAACAGAGGACACGAACCAACCAGCAAGTAAAGTAAAAATTCACACACAAGGGGGTCTGCTGGACTAGAGCACAATTAATACTTGGTTACTGCTGCAGACCCAAAGAAAAAGCAGCAAGAAACACAAGTGCTGCTACAAGAGATTAACAGAAAGCATCTCAATCGATACAAGCTAGGCTACACTCTGAACAAGTAGCACCATACGAACTAGTATACAAGAACCGCTCAAATCTACAACATGCTCTAGTGCTTGATGCAACAAAATGAGTGCACCGCCTTTGCCGCGGGATCCCGGCGTCTGTTCCCGGAGATACAACACCAGCATCCGGCGGCCGTGGGAAGACGAACGACGGACCTGAGGCCTGGGAAGATGCAGCAGCACAGCAACTAGCAAGGAATCCGAGCAGCGGAGACGACGGGATTTCGTCGCGCACCCACCTTGTGGAGCAGCCGGAGTCCCAGCTTGGGGTTGGACTCGATCTGTGTGGTGGTGGAGGATGTGAATCACTTCCAGACGGAGAGAGGAGCCGAGCTCCTTTTATCCCCGTGTAGAGGAGCTCAGCGCCGCCGCCGTGCGAGCGGATCCTCCGAAGAAATTCGATCGGCTTCGTGGCTCTCGCTCGCACGTTGGGAGGAGTCGGATCGATCCACCTTCTTTTGGCATGAGCTTGAGAGGATGGCCATGGCCTGCCGGCCCTCTTCGCTTCAATACAGCAACAGGGCCTCTCCCCATCCTCTGTGTGTCTCGCTTCAATTGACAGGTGGACCCACCATCTTATCCTCTTCTCAAATTCCTTCTCCATTGCCCAATAAATAGGGAATCTAAAAAATTGGAAATTTTAATTAACTTTCTGTTGAAAATTCCAGCAGGTTGCTGCTGCATGGTGCATCTTAGTTTTCCAGTTCGGATTGCGCGCGCGTTCCCGAGTTGGATGGACATGCATGCAGCATTTGTGTAGACCGCCAATATAATACGTACTCAGTCGGAATAAAAAATACTCCCAGTCTGTCAGCAAATTTACACGCACCGTACGTGTATCAGCGCGCACACACACACACACTATATATATATATATACTCTTTACACATTGGCAAGTGACTTCCTACAACTTTGCTCGACCTGCTCCTCTCCTTCCTTCAACTGCCAAATTAATTGGGCGCGCCTAATAGTTTCGTCGATCGAGCAGCCTTCCGATCCGCATGCATGGCAACCTGCCTACTTGTCGTCGTCGTCGTCCTGCATCTCCGCCACAGCCGGTCGCTCGCTCCGTACTACTACGCGTGCTTTGTTTTAGTTAGCTTGGATGCGTAGTTGCAAGCTCCAGTAAATGTACTACTTAAATACGAACGTAACACTAAACTAATAATCTTTTCCTAAGTTATGTAAATACAAAAGCTGGCTTCGTCGTCCTCGTCACTCCAGTACTCCACCACCACCAGAAGCAAGCTTCTTCGTACCCATAGCTCCACCACCGCGGCCACCACCAACCAACCAACCTCTACGGTCCATGCGCGGATCTTATATGGGGCATGGGTATTCAGCCGAACACCCAAATTTTTTTATAAAATATCAGGTATATAATAGGTATATTAGATGTATATACTATTAGTTGTGTTAAAACTATATTTTATGCCTATAAATAAATTCAATCTGTACTCCCCATATCTCGCGCACAGCCCATGTAATACATTAGACCTATTTTTTTCCACCTCAGCCCTCCTCACGCCCAAATAAATAAAGATATAAACAAAATCCTAATATTTGTTCTATTTCTCATCTTGTGGCTGTCTGTGTGGGAGGCAGTTTCGGCCTTCGAGTGGCGAGCAGGCGGAGGTGCAGACTAGAGACGAGTGACGATCGGCAGACATGGACGTGGTGCCATGATGTGACGATAATCATGCGTGAGGCAGCGTGTGGTGCAAGGTGAGCGTGTGGCAGTGCGGGCGAGCAGAGAGGCGTCGCGGGCAAGCGGGCAATGGCACAACGAACACGGAGGTAGGGAGCGGGCGACAAGAATGGAGTAGCGCGGTAGCTGGGAGGGAGCATGGTATTGGGAAGTAAGTAGCACCTCCAACTTATTGTCATCGTCCTCTCTTCAGATCTAGGTGTGCTCCACCCCACTCCACTTATTTACTTTCTTGGTCTGTTTTGCTCCATAGAAGGAACATATAATTTCCTTTTAGATAGACAGTTCTTACTGATAGGGAAATAGCAAAAAAAAGGTAAGATCAACAAGATATACAACTCTCATTATCTCTATGATTTGTTGTTTAATTCATATAATTATGCTCGCTTTATGTCGCATATTTCCTCATAAGAAATCATTAATTTCTTTAAATTATGTATTTTTATTATATCTACATACATGTATCGTTGTATCGGTGTTTTAGGGAGAACAGTGTGCTACGGTATCGACGTATTAGAGCAACTTAAGCTCCGAAATTCGAACACTCATCCTAAAAATCCTAGATCCGCTAATCTACGCGCGACTTCTTCGTCCTCGTCGCTCCACCAACCCCCGCCACAAAGCGTCACTGAAGTGATCTCCAGGACTGTGATCATCGGTGTTGGCGCGGCCCTTGTCTGTTGGTTTTGCATTAGAAGAAAACCCACAGTTTAAATAAACAGAGATAACATATGAGAATTTGTCCAAGCCGTAACTGCGTAGTCCGTCTTCGTATATTACTCACGTGAAAATCGTGACCAACTTAAATTCCGAGTGCGTATGTTAATAGGAAAGTATTAGTCTATATAACGGGGAGGTTTGTAACCAATTTTGTAAGCAAAAAAAGAGCAACAAAATAGAGAAATTCATTAAACTCAGCTACTTAGTCACGGTCGGAGCAATTCTCCTGTCACTACTATAAAAAAGTATCATCATAGATGGTTCGAAATTGCAATCACAGACGGTTTTCTGAACCGTCTGAATTTATGGATCAGTGATAATCGAAGGTTATTACAGACGATTTTCTAAACCGTCTGAATTTATGGGTTAGTGATAATCGAAGAATATCATAGACAGTTTGTGAGCCATCTGTGATAAATACAACACAGACAGTTTATAACTAGAACCGTCTGTAAGGAATACTATCACAGACGGCTCGAACTAAAAATCGTCTGTGATACTCAAACATCACGGACGGTTCTAGTTACCAATCGTCTGTGATGAACGAGTATCACAAACGGTTCGTATATAGAACCGTCTGTGATACTTTTCCATCACAGACGATTGGTAAGTAGAACCGTCCCAACCGTCTGTGATGTACGAGAATTATAAATAGTTTTTTTTGTTCTAGCCATCTATGATAGTCCTTTATAGACGGTTTATGGTGTCTATGATAGTTTATTCTATACATAATTTTTTTCTATTTTTTGGGTACCTAGCCTGAAAAAATATTAGCTATACTATTTGAAAAGAAGAAAATACAGCAGCAAACATAACAATACATTCCATTTTCATTACAATTAAAATCCACCATTACATCATAACAAGATAATGTTTAGGTTACCCATCTAACACAACAATAACATAGCAAGAATATGTCTCCTAATCCTATGAATCCAACTCTTAAACATGGCAAGAACATAGAAGAAGTAGAAATCCTATCAGACAGTAGAAGCTGAACCGCATCGACGAGATGTTGCATTTAACACAGACGGTTTAGGTCAATCATTTGTGATGAGACGTTTAATATAAGTTTTTTTTTTTGTAGTAGTAGTAGTGTGTTCTCTCTGTTATTCTCCGAGGGCTGGCCAACTCCTTTCCCGTAGAAAAATTTCTAGAAAAGGTTTAATTATGCTATTTAAATACGAACATGACAATAAACCAATCTTCTGTCTTCGTAAGTTATGTAAGTACTAGGATTCGTGCTCCGACTGCAGCTCAGTTTTATGCCAGTCAGCTAGGCCTTGGATTCCACCAATTAAAAGCGGGCGGTGGTAGCTAACTGCATGCGTACATGCATGCTGTGTGTGATGCGTCAATCAAATTAACTTGCACTACTTGAACATGCTGCTGATGACATTGTGCATCTTAATTTCTACAAGATATTGCATGGTTGCTTCTGACTAGTAAGTAGGATGACAAGGAATTTAAGGAAATCACGAGCGAGATTAAGAAGTTGCTCCCTTCCTACTGCGTGCATGCGTACATATATATGCCGGGTCAAATGTTGATTCAGCTTCCGTGCGTGTTAAGAATGACGACTTGATTCAGCTTCCGTGCGTGTTAAGAATGACGACAAGGATTCGTACAAAAATTTTCAGCGTATGATAAATATATCTAAGTGCAATACAAAATACTACAAAGAAATCATAATTGATAAAAAAAAGAGAGTAAATTACACTTTGCAAACATCAGATAAATTTACATATATTTCACTTTGCACTAGATCTAGTCATTACTTTCACTTTGCATTATCCTAACTGAAACAATGTTTCACTTTGCACTAGCCATGGCACTTGGGTTTGCTCCTGACTGCTCCTTAACGTCGATGATGGCCTTGCTCCCCTTTCCCTCAGGTGGTCGGTGTCGGCATGACCAGCGGCCGGCGACAACACACCTTGGGGACAATGGCGTCGTTACCCGGATACAGGTGTGGACAACATTGTTGCATTGTTGGACACGAAGAAGGAAGAATCACCCGGCAATGGCATGTGGAGGCGGAGCTGCTCGAGAAGTGCACCTGAACCACCACCGCAGCGGCATGCGCTTGTTCTGTGCCACGTGAGTGTATGCTCCAGCGACAGCTGCTGGCAATTCATCAGCCGGCACAGCTAATGCCGACCCGTGCATGGATGTGTCATTTACGTGTAATCAATCAAAGAGATCGCAGGATGAAATGTTAATGCAGCTAGCAATCTGTCTACTTGAGGTATATGTCGATGGTTAGGTAAATGTCATCATCGACGGGGGATGGGCCACGTCACATATAGTCGGGTACAACCACGATGAGCGCCTGGAACTTGGGCATCGTGGTTGTACCCGACTATACGTGACGTGGCCCATCCCCCGTCGATGATGACATTTACCTAACCATCGACATATACCCCGACGGGGGATAGGCCACGTATAGTCAGGTACAACCACGATGATTGATGAGCACCTGTACCAATCCATGAGCTTGGCCACCTCTGCGAGGTACCCGTCAAGGTTCTCCCGGCACGTGGGCTGGCATGGAGGGGCATCGCCATTCAAAGCATCACGAGCAGGAACTCGGTGGAGACAATGCTCTTCTCAGTCAGCGACAGAGCCACGATCTCCTCTAGGAAATACCTCTGGTTGCTCTTGGACGGCACGGAGAAATTGGCAGAGCGTGGGCTGATGTCGCGGCTGCCGGCACCACAGTGAAACATTATTTCGGTTAAGATAGTGCAAAGTGAAAATATTATATAAGTCTAATGCAAAGTGAAACTTGTGTAAATTTACAAAGCGCGATCTACTTTAAAAAAATGAGACATTGGCGGAGCGCGGAAATATTATTTCGGTTAGAGTAGTATAAAGTGAAAGTATTAGCTAAATCTAATATAAAGTAAAACTCATATAAACTTGCCTGCTACAAATAGCAATCTACTTAAAAAAAAATAAGACAGAATGGCAAACCAACGAAGGGCCCATCCGGACCGGAGACCTGTTGATCTGCAGTCAAATGCTCTACCACTGAGCTATGGACCCGTTCACGCGAACAGCAAGAACATTTTAAAATATAACATGCATGTAAACTGGGTCAACTGTCCAGAATGTTCCTTTTTCGATCTTACCCCTGCAAAAGCACGACACAAAGAGGCCATCTAGCGCCTGGTAGAGAGAGTGCTTTTTTTTTTGCTGTGATTTATTAATCTAATAAATACTAATTATTAAAATAAGTTAGAACTAAAAACAGCTGAAAAATAAAAAAAAAGAACAAAAGCAAAATCTTCTTTGGCAACTACCTAATTAATTCCATCCCTGGGGAGCAAGGCCAGCGCACCCAAAAAATATATACCACGAAAAGCATTCCCAATTAATCAATGTAAGGTCCCATATTGTGGCTCAATTATATTACTCACTCTGTTTTGTAATATAAATATTTAGCTCACCATATGCACAAACCAACAAAACACTAAAATCTAATATTTATATTATTGGACGAAGCGAGAGGAGTAGCCTATTGTGAGTAGCATCAGCATGCATGCTTAACATGAGTTGAATGTGCTGCGACATGCATGCAGTGTGGACGCCGCCGTGCTGCTGCGAGTCAAGCAAGCGTGCATCTTTATTAATATCTCGGCAATGATGAATGATCAAAGTACCTCCAATTAATTCTATTCCTTTTGTAATATATATAAAAAAGTTTTTTTTTGTGTATAAAAAGTATTTTTTTAAAGTACTTAATTTTTTATTGATTTTTTACTTTTATTAAAAAGTATTTTTTTAAGTACTTAAAAATACTTTTTAATAAAAGTATTTAAAAAAAGTACTTTTTACAATTTTTTCGGATTTTTAAAAAGAAATTAGAATTTTTTTGAATTTAGGGGGACACGTGTCAGGGAGCTGGGCACCCCTGCACGGCGCTAAGTGCAGGCCCCTGCACCTGAGCCGTTCCGATATGAAACTGCTCAGTCGTCTGACAGAATGAAAGAGAAATGGCAGGAACGAGCCAGCCGGATTTAAGGACCACTATATACTGGAGACTTTTTAAGCATGCATGCGTGCTTGGCTGCTTTAGTTTCTCTCTCTGAATCTCTCTTCTCCGTCCTTGACGATTAATCCAGGACCTTGGCGTCTTCACTTTGTCATCCTTGTGCTTCTGGTAGTACTTAATCGGATAGAGATGTGATAGTACTGCACTTACTACTAGTATAGTGGTCACTTAGTTTGACAAGCGAGCTGCTCTGTCGATTTGTCCGGTGGCTAGTGGACCATCTGAGTAGTGTTTGAATCCAATGTAACAAGCAACGAATCGAATGCAAAGACTCGTCTCCCGTTCCTTCCATTTCTCACACGGAACCAAATAAAATCCAGTTTTTCAACATCATCTAGTTGGAACTAGCTTGGAGCTCACGAGGCTGAGATGCCGAGGCTTGCTTGCAGCTACGTTTCTTCCTTCTTCCTTTCTCTCTTTGGAAGAGAACGCAGATACGGAGCTAGTACATCCTTTTTGACCGAGGGAAGAGGTACTACATTACATGGAAGAAATGTCTACTAGCGCCAGTCCAGGGCTTATGAGTTGCCGTATGTACCGGACAATACTACTTCAGGTGGACACCTGACCTGATCGATTTTGTTTCTAGCGTCAAAGATTCAAACCTCTCTCTCTCTCTCTCTCTTCTCACGATTCTTTTCCTACATGAAGCGAATGATCAGTGTTTTTCTTAAATGAAAAATCAAGTTAGAAGCAGGTTGGACCTGAATAAGCACTGCTCTGCTAGGCGTCCACAGATACACAGGCTAACCCTTCTCCATCCCTGCGCTGCGGTGCTTGGCCATGTTCTTCACCTGGCGCCACACTTCTACTCGTACCAATAAGCGCCATCCCCCATATGCAGAGACGAAACAGCCCTCCATTACCAACTCAATACCCAGGTTTTTCTATTTAATAGGTAGGATCCCTCGTTCTCATACAACATCACAGTACACCATCACAGTATGGTACTCCATATGTAGAGTTCCCAGCATGACGAACACAGCAGCAATCCCCAACGACCCTTCTTGCACCTACAGGAAGTTAGTACATGCCGTGTGCTCACAAGGGTGGAAGGTGGACGATTCGCTCAGTCGAGAGAGTTTATATCGATGTTTCTCCAGCAAAAAGCTACTCGCGGATCGAGTTGATATCGATGTTCGAAGATCTCGAGTCCATCTGCCTCATCAAGCCAGGTGGCCATCCGTTCACTGGATGAGGCGGCATGTTGTGCTCGGGCAGTGTCATTGCGGGGGTCTCTTCCTCACCACCGTTCGGTAGCTCTTCATTCTCTGTGTCTTGCTCAGCTTTGGCTTTCTTTTTCTTTGACCCACCATACATGAAGCTTCCCACTATCACCTGGAGCAATGCAAAACTACTGCGTAAGAACAAAAGGAATAACTTAACCACAACAAATAATAGTACAACATACTCATAACTGGTTCCCTACTCCCCTGATTGGGAGATCAAACTGATATGGGAAACAGACAAGTTGCCATGATTCTTTTCGGATTCAGTCGAGATAACGACCAAACCATACAACAACAAAAATTCTGAGACAGGCAGTATAGTGATACTTCGGCAAAAGGTTGGATGAGATATCGTGCAAGTGCAAATATGTGGTTACCTGAACGGTTCCAGCTGCAGTCAGGGCTCCACCAACGCTCCCACCAATAACCCTATGATCAGGGCCGCACAAAGCTATGCAAAGGCCCCCACTTCGGGTTCGTGAACCACCTTCATCTATCACCAAATACGATCCAGAAAGGCACAGGATTTCAAAACGGCCCTGCAAAGCAATGGTAAAACATAAGGCCATAAACTATATGAGGATGAATTATTTTTTTCCCCATGATCGCGGGTATAAGTGAACTGTTCTATGGCAAAGGAACAGCATCTTGTAAAGTATGACCTACACTGCAACCCTGAACATGGATATGATCAGCGAAAACTTTTTTGTTTTGTAATTTATTTCGGAGGGAGGGTAACAAAATGGACGAAATGACTGAAATTTTGGTATTTCGGCCACAATTTCGGTCAAACAGTTTGAATCAAATTTGAATTTTAAACTTTAAACCAAAGGATAAAAGGAATATAAAGTTCCTACTCAACTCGCGCGGTTGCTTGCCCTGGTGGGTTCAGCCGTTCCCTTCAACCACCAGGTCCTGGGTTCGATTCACGGTTGGCCAAAATTTATTTTTTCAATTAGGAGTTGACGTGGGACCCACATGTCAGATAAAGGAAAAACCCAACGAGTTGGTGGAAATGGCGGGATTCGATCCCTAGATCTCCCAACCGCACGCGAGGGGTCTTACCATTGCGCTAGACGGATATGTTCGCTTAGTTGAAGGATTTCTGGTCCTTTAACCCTTCATAATTCAAATTAAAACAAAATAATTTGACCGAACTGAATTTTTTCGTTGGGTAGCGAAAAGTACGAAATTTCCAAAATTTTGCCGAAATTATGAACCCTGGATATGACAATATTTGACTGCGAGCAGAGTTCTCAACATAGATAACTAATAAGGAGCAAAGTTAAGCAAATTCCAGCTTTATACATAATATATTTTATTCAACTTTGACAGCAATGGATTCGATTTTAGATGTGACATGCATGCGACCAGGATCCTTTCCCCCTTCCCAAGTGAGTGTCCAGTTAAACAACCATCATCAAAACATTTTCCTTAGTCGAGGAGCTATGACCATTGCCAAGAATCCAAGATGAACATGCACAAGTCAATTACCAATTTAGTAGAGCTCAGCACGTTCAATTAAGTTTTAATTTAAATAGGTCACAAGGTGGGATAGAGGTTTAGTTTACCATTTTCAGCCAAAAAGAAGGATAGTGAGAATATTTTGATATATTGAAGAGCACAAGAGAAGAACAAAAGGCATGCATGTGGTAGTTTTGCCTATAATGATATTGGCTTCGTACTTTTCGGCTTATGGTTTATGCTACAGTAACTAACTTTCAAACGGTGTTTTTTCAAGGCGATGTCTACTAATCGATTATAGTAGACACTGTACCGACTTCAGCCATGGTTAAGCATTGCCTAAGCGGTAAGGCGCTCCCGAGGTGGCAAAGCGTAGCCCCGCCTTGCATACGTGACTAAAGCGGCGGCTAAACCAGAGAGAAGGGGCGAAGACTCACCTGGAACCCTAGACGGCGGCGCCTCCATCTCGTCGCTCCTGTCTAGGCGGCGATGCCTGCAACCCTAAGGCCAAATCCACCGGGACAGCCACTAAATCTGTAGGCCTTGCCGACGAATCATCCTCTTAGGGAGCAGAGGAGGCAGGAGCAGGGGAGATGGCAGCAGAGGAGGCAACGGCTACTCTTAGGGGAGCAGGCGGCAGCGACTCTTGGGGGGGGGGGCAAGGGTGGCGGCGTCTCTTGGGAGGGAGAACAAGGGAGGTGGCGGCAGCGACTCTTGGGGGGGCAAGGGTGGCGGCGGTGTCTCTTGGGAGGGAGAGCAGGGGAGGCGGCGATGGCGTCTCTTGAGAGGGAGAGCAGGGGAGGCGGCGACGACAGTTGGGGGAGCAGCGAAATGAGAGAGGTGGGCGAAGGGACATGCTAGGGTTTGATATGCATTCGGCTTGGGACTTGGCTGAGACTGCTAGGGTTTGATCAGCTTGGGCCTTGGGCCGATGTGTGATATTGATGCTTTGGACTGTGTTTGGCTTGGGCCTTGTCAGTGTAATAGTATAACACCATGCATATTTACTCAATCAATTAAAATATAATTTGTATCTATTATATTTATAATAATTTATATGTTAAAACTTGCAAGGGGAATGGATGTTATATGGTAGAAGAGCAATTGGAAAGGGGGATGGGTGCTACATGGGCTCAAGAATTGGCAACAAAGTACACATGTGCTGCACTGATGCTAAAATGCTCATTTTATTTACTGCATTAGTGCCTTAGGATGTGCATAAGGCCTCGCCTTGCCTCGTACCTTACCGCTTAAAAGATGTGAGGGGGTGGGTTGCCTCGCCTTACCGCCTTAATAACCTTGACTTCAGCTATACTGGCCAAAATCACATGCAACTGTCTCTCTCTCCGTACTCTCGCAAACAGTCAGAATTTAAAAGCCATAAGTCACAACCGAAAAGAACACACCCACTAAATATCAACAGACCTACAGCAAGATACCTCATATGTAACCACACCACTAGAGTTTGAATCCTGATGAAGAGTTGCTGTGGAGACAGCTCCGGTTGCTGAAATGATGCAGACTGCCCTTGGGCCCTGCTGCGTGAAGGACCTTATCCTGGCAGCAACGTCCTGCACAGATTGGCAAGCTATATTGCAAGACAGCAGTGCATATAGCTATATACAACAATAATAAGAACTATTTGGTAGCTCCTGAAATAAATGAAAGATTGACACACTGGAGTGTAGTATTGCCTCCTTACTAGTTGGCACCCTGAGGTTGGAATTTACCAAATATTTAATAAAATAATAAATGGCACTGTAGCAACCAGATAGCAGTAAATATTAACAAAAGGGGACGTTCTAAAGTAAATAACCCATGAAGCCGACCCCAACTTTAGTCTAGGATTAACTAGAGAAAGCTTGGACATGACTTCGCAGGTGAGAAAGGTAGAAGAAAAAGGGGAAAATAAAACCATCAGTTCTCAGGGAAAGATGAGATTCTTGCACCAGGTGTCTACCTACCATGGCAATAAAAGCTAAGAATATGAAATGAGATCATTGTAAATGCCGGATCAAGTAGCTTTTAATTATTGCTAAGGATGCATCATCAGCAAGTGCAGTTATCTAGAGAAGTTACCTTTCACACTACAATGATGAGACTATCCAATTATGATCTCCTTCAACATCTAGGATAAATTCCTGATCTAACTATAGTATCTAATGAAATGGCTGCAACTTAATGTATACCAACAAGAGAATCCACTGAATGCCACTGTTGGTTTCAAATACAAAGGACTTTTTAGTTTTTATGACCATCAAAAGAGAGTTTGGTACACTATAGTCGACAGGTTAACGCGGCATTGCCTATTCTGCTATTTCATCTATCAAATTCACCTTATTAAAACAGGAAAATGATCAGATATGCACATCAGGCAAATCAGAGAACAATTTGGTGGTAATTTGGGGGCATCAGAAACAAACCATCATCACTGATGATACTAAGCAAGCGAACAGTTATACTGAATAATAATACCATAATCAACAAAGAGTGCAACAGCACCACTCATAAGAACTAACCATTATTAAATGAGTTTGCTTACTATTATAGTTCATTCTGGAATCCATTGTCTTGAGTTGTAGCTTACTTGTGTTAGAGGTTTTTGGATCCTGTGGATCTTTTATGTAATTATATACCATATATTTAATAATAATAATTTTTCAGTAGAGCCCTCCCCTACTGTTCCTGTCAAAAAAAAGGAACTAGCCATCATTATTGACCATTCTAACTTACCTCTCCTGGTGAAATAATAATGATATGAGGAGTAAATCCTGTTCCAACAGAGCCAAGAAACCATTTTCCTAAAGAAAGCACAAGAAAACTTCATCAGACAATAGCAATAGCAAAATCCTCAGTTCATGCAATAAAACAAGGGGATGTAAAAGAAGTAAAGAACCACAAAGCTAGTCATGCAAGGGGTCTAGTTGGTGTTACAATTTTTTGGTGTGTGTATAGTGGTGGTGGGGTGTGTGGCTGTGGGTGTAGAAAAGGTCAACATATCACTATATGTTAGTTTGTCAATTCAAGAACTGCCAAATTTGATTTCGGGAGTTTCACTTCGGACATCTCAAAATTAGAGGTATCTCACTGTAAGAAAGAAAAAAAAATGTCACACCAGTACCCATGCCAATTCATGACATAACACAAATGTACAATCACAAAAGCTTGAAGGCTGAAGTACTTAGAACATGCGTGGGGAATTGTATTTGCATGATAACAGCCATTTCTTCCAGAGGACAATAGGAAGTGGCAACCAAGTAATTATGGGTTGGGGAGGTTAAGGGGTGTAATGAAATAACCAGAATAAAAGCGGAGGCATGATACAACATGGTCATCAAATTAAAACTTCCAGATTTCAATCCAGATACTCCGTCAACCATATAGCATCCAAAAAGCAACTCAAGCCTACAGTCTCTCTTATATTGCACAATATACAAAGCGGCTATTTATGGAAGGTCACAACATAAAACATAACATGGTAAGACAGCTAGTGTTCCATCTCTAAGAAGAAACGCTCCCAAGCAAAATGCAAGGGCCGGCATGGCATGAAAAAGTTGCGACGTTCAACCAACCACCGGAAATCTACCAAGTGCATTTTTCTCAGTGCCACAATGTGATTGCATATATAGGCTTTATGGAAGTACTATCGCACTCGATGAATCAATTACCATAGCATTGAGCATACAGCATGATCATAATATTTACAAGGATGCAGGTGCTCACCAAGCGAAGCCAACTGCTGCATCTTCCCAGACCCAGGTGGCCGCCCTCTGCCACGTTTCTCCGTCGCGGCACCAGACCCTAAACCCCCTGACCCTGTCCCCGACCCAAACCCTGAACCTGGTGTGCTGTCCATGGTACCCATCCCTGAGCTCAACGAGTGAGGCATTGAGGATGAGGGCGAGAGCCCCAGTGTCATCGCCCCATCAGGCTTATACTTCCTTGGTCTGCCCCGCTTCTTCTTCACCTGCTCATCCTGGCCAGCCCCACTCCCCTGATCCCCTTTAGCATCAGCGCCCACGGCCATGCCCATGCCAATGTCCATGCTACGACCGGCACTGCCACTGCCAGCGCTGTGCTGCGCCACAGGGGGTGAGGCCTCAACATGGTGGTACCCTTGCCCAATGTGGGAACCCCCAATGTGAGGGGGCTGGAATGTGTACCCCGATGAGACTGCATCAAGATGCTGCCGGTATCCACCGGGGGGCGGGCCGTGGAGCCCGTCCGGGTGCCCGGTAGCTCCCGGCACCCCGATGGCCCGGTGCTGCACATAGAACGACGAGAAGTTGGTCCCCGACGTCACCGTGGACTCCCTCCCATCCATTCATGGAATGCGCAGCGCCACAGAGCTCACGGCCACCCACCAATACGTTCGGTCCAAGCCTACTTGCAAGAAACGGCACAGAGGTGGCAACTTACCTTCACTATTCGAGACCAGATGCTTCTGAAAGCTATTGGAGCACGCAAATGGACGCAAGAATCGCAGCTACGGAGATCTTCTCCACCAACTCACGCACAGAACTGCTATTTTTCTCGCGAAACGAGGCAAGATCAGATCGAAACAACGCGAGATCTCAAGAAAGCGGTGAAATTTCCTGGAACCCGAGGGATAAAACGCGATAAAGGGACGAAAAAAACGATCTTCCGCAAGGAATGGCCAAAAAGGATGGGATTTGAGCGAGGCTGGGAAGGGTGAGGAGTCCCGGAGGCGTCTCGGACGGAGGTGGCGGCGCCGGAGGCTTCGGCGGCTCGGGGGGGAATCTGTGCGGTGGCGGACGAGAGGGGAGTGATCCAATCGAAATGGTGATGCGGGAATGAGGTGCTAAAACCCTATAGATGGAGGGAGGGGGTTCACAGGGGAAGAACCGAAGAGGACGAAGGGCGAGCATGTATGGTGTGCGTGTTGGAGGAGAGAGAAGGATTGTTTGTGTAGGCAAAATGGCAAATTCTTGTGCTCACCATGAATGGTGTGTTTGCTTGTGCTTGGAGCCTCAGTCCAATCTGCTCTGCTGAGTAGTTACAGATTCATAAATCGAATCGAGTAGTAACAGATTCATAAATTGAATCAGTTGGACTTAGGTATTATTTGTATTGGTTTTTGCTAATATTTTTTTGTGGCTAATGAATAGTAGCGGATGATAGAAGTAATTGATGAATAGTAGCGAATTACGTAAGAAAGACAGTGTAACGAAAGACATTACAATATTTAGTCAATCATGCGACTTACGAAATTGTGATATAATAAAATATAAAGTGTGTTACAACATATGAAATCACAAAATAGTACTTGATAAATAGTAGTGACTGATAAAAACGACTTATAGAAGTTGAAACGTTCATGTTAGCTTTGGTTTCTGGAAATAGAAACCAGAAGTCAAAGCCAACATGAATAGGTCCTTAGGGCATCCACAATACGCTAAAAAGCAAGCCAGAAGCAATAGAAGTGGTCTTATGATACGGCCATAAGTATTGGGGCAAATTGCTCTCATGCCACAAACTTAAGCGTCGTCCTCTCATTTGCCACATACTTAAATGGTTTTGTTCATATGCCACAAACTTGAGTGTTTTGCTCTTTGTTTTGCCATTTTCTCCCTTCAATGTATTGAACTGACCCTTTTGCCCTCAACGTTGGCCTGTTGGCCAGCTCTGTTCGTCGCCTCGCCGTGCGTGCGCGCGGCGCCGGCCTCCACGCAGGCGTCGAGGAGCTCCCCGTAGCCGACCACCTCGTCCCGCCCGTACCTCAGCCGCCGCTTGAGCGCCTCGACCCCCACAAGCCGCACCAGGCGCCGCGCCTCCACCGCCGTGACCTCCACCTCCTCCTCGGCCGGCCGGGCCGGCGGCGGCAAGAAGAGGCGGAGGTGCCGAAGAGTGCACGCCTATTTTTATATTAAGCGTGGATGGCGTAAAAAAATAAAAAATAGGTTATTTTAACACAAATAATATAAAAAATAAAAAGAGAAAAACTAGAAAAAGATAAAAATAAAAAACGAAAAATTAGAAATAAAAAAAATCAAAACTAACAAAAAAATCTGGACCACTCATCTGAGAGTGGATGGCGTAGAGGCGGCAGAGAATCCCGCTCGCCCTTTGTGACGGGTTATATGGCATAGAGGATCCAGACCGGGGTATGGAGAAAGAGACTTCATTTGTCAACACGTAAGCTTAGATGATCATAATTGGATTGAGGACCCAAATATAGATGGGCAATGCTATTATCATCGAAATGAGAATTTTGTTAACACCTGCTTCAGAAAAAGGCAGATATTATCGACGATGTATTTCAATCGAGCCCAAGATTTTTTTTTGAGGAAAGAGCATAAGGAATCCATTGACAGGACAATGGCATAGGATTGAAGGTATCTACATATATTGTTTTAAAAGAAATAAAAAATGGTATCAGCGCCAATTTCTTATGCTTGGAATTTCTCTATTTTTCCTTGGAACAAGTCCAAAAGTTTTATTTCTCCCGAGAACTGATCACATCACCATCAGGTACTCGCATGTACTTGAATTCTCAGGGCGACCAATAAGTTCCAATGGAGTACAGCTTGTAGCCGTACATGTGCCAGGGCAGTTGGGACATCTTGTCACTACTCCCGAGGAAATTAAAAAATGAAGAGCAACAAGACAAACCGTAGACAATAGTATAAGGCCAGTCTCAGTGGGGGTTTCATGGAGTTTAATGGGCATTAAATACGCTGACATGGCACTGTATTGATAAAGAGAG